>CAUYLG010015464.1:0-38749 GCA_963573385.1 Cacajao melanocephalus
CCCCCCCCCCCCCCCCCCCCCCCCCCGCGCGGCTGTAATCCCAACTACTTGGAAGGCTGAGGCAGGAGAATCCCTTGAACCTGGGAGGCGGAGGTTGCAGTGAGCTGAGATTGTGCCACTGCACTCCAACCTGGGCGAAAAGAGCAAAACTCCGTCTCAAAAAAAAAAAAAAAAAGTAACTGGACACACTTTATATTTTAAGATATTAATGATGATACTGACTACAGTATCGCAGTTTCTGGTCAGTATCCAAGAAACCTGTATTTTATTGCAGCAAACACAGGTACAGGGGAAACCCGGCGGTGCCTCCGATCTATGTAGAGCTCATGCTGCTTCTTAACATTCATCCAGGTAAGGCTCTCCTTACTACACATCACAAGTTTTAGATACATTCATCCAGAAAAGGCACTCCTTATTAAACACCACTGGATTTACTACTGCTTAAAACCACAGCTTGCCTAGCATCAGGAAAGCCAGAAATCATTAACATGTCAAGGCCTGTAAGAAATAAACGGACGCGACAATTTCCGCGAAGGTTCGGAAAAATCAACAACACACCCTACGAGGCTCTGAAATATATATTTTTAAAAATACGTAAATCTCTATGGATCTGGGCCCAACGGCCCAAGGTCACAAGTCAGTGGCTAAAAAACCCAAGAAATGAGTCTCCTGCAGTTCAGGACAATCCTGGCTAGGAATGGAGTCTGGATTTGGGAACACTCGGGTCAAACCTTTAATGTGAACAACCCCAACCAAATGCAGTGGCTCCGTGGGTAAACCTCAAGCGTTTCGGGACATATTTTCTTCCATTTCCCCAGTCTTCCCTTCCTTAGTCACCCCCAACACTCACATCTCCGGAGCCACTTCATCCAATGGTAGACGATAGTACTGTGGTGTTTCTTGTTCTCTATACACCAAGACGACAAGCCTTGAATGGATTCCATGGTGTTGGTTACAGACTGGAATTTTCGATCCAACGAGGACTCCAGAGCCCCTGCTGAAGAGGCCGACGAGGAGGAGGCCTTACTGCTGCCTCCGCCGCCGCCGGCCGCCATCTTCCCGGTTTGCACAAGCGCTGCTGCTCCTCTGGCGGCAGCGGCGGCGGGAGCGGGCAAAACAATCACTGCGAGTGCGTGAAAGCCGTAGGTGGGAAGGGAGGCCAGGGGGTGGGGATGGTGCACGCGCTGGGCTCCTCCGGAGGTACGGACGGGAACACAAGCTGCTGGGCACGCTGGCAGCTCCTACACACTGCAAGGAGGGGCTGCGGGTCTCGGAGGTTTTACCAATATTGTTCGAGGGACAGTGTTTAAACCAGTCAGTAATCACGGAAAAACTACGCAGAAAACAGGACCTGCAAAGCCTTTCAAAACGCCTGACGCCGAAACTAATGGTTTTATACTTTTCGGCTCTCAATGCTAAGGCCCTTCCCCGCCCCTGTCCCCATACTCCTGTGAGCCAGGTCGGACGTTAATATCTTAAATTTAATACTACCCGACTGTCCCTTCAGTTGCAGAAATCTCTCTCTCCTTTACACTCGCTAGCACAGAAAAGGTCCAAGGCTACCTAGTCAGGATTTTTTTTTTGCAACGCAATACCAGCAAAGAGGCAGCAACAGTATCGCGCACGCGCCGCTTGGCCCCGCCCCCCCGCTTCCTTCTCAACCTTGAAAGCAGAAAGAGGCGTGATGGCGGGGCAACCTGACCAATCAGGAATGGAGAACCAGAAGCGCGCGCAGGAGCTCTGAAGCCCCCAGGGCCCAGGAGGCGCTTCGATTATTTGTGCGCCTGCGCAGAAGGTCAGCGTGTAGCGGGCTGCAAAAACTAGGAAGGAAGGGTGAGGGAGCTGGTATAACTAAGGTTAGAGGGAGGGGCTCCACCACTCCGCCCCGCGCTTTGTTGCCTTGGGTCGCTGTCTTGGGAGTGTTCAACTTACACAACAGAGACAGAAAATTCCCACCACTGACACCACTGTTAGTCTTTGGCGGCTGCAGCCATCGCCGCCAACTCCTCGGGGCAGCGACGCGCGACAAAATGGCTGGCAGACATCTTACAGCACCACAGAAGATGCGCATGCGCCAGCTCCAGTGAGCCATTCACTACGCAGACTCCGAGACCAAACCGTGTTTCTCGCTTCTCTTGGAAGATAACATTCACAGCTGCTTGACCATTTAGGTTAGAGGAAAAGGAAATAAATGAGGAAGTGAAAGAAAATTTTCCCCATAAAATTATTCGAGGGGAAGAAAATGGCAAGATGTGACCTCATTTTCGCCAGCTATGTTACAATCTTAAAATTGCATAATACATTATAGGTGGCAAGAGCCTTACGTAACTACTATTATGAGCCTTATATGAACCGTTCCATCGCATGTACCTATGTAAATGCTCCGGGCTGATTTAGAGGATCCTGTGTTCCCATTAAGCATATACAATTTTAATTTTTTTAACTTCTCCCCACTACAGTCACACTTCTTGCAGGGAACCTATTTTGTCAAATTCATGTCCACTGTTCATTAATTCAAGTTGTTGAACGTCTTGTGCCAAGTACTGTTTTAGATGATGGGGAATAATAAAGAACAGAGCAAAACAGACAAAAACCCCTTCCATCCGGGGTTTAGTGGCAGGAGACCACAAACAAGTACATTTCAGACTACTGAGTTCTGTAAAAAGGTGATGCAGGATAAGGGAGAAGGGGGTGTGTGGGTGTGTGTGTGGGTGTGTTTTTACGCATGCACGCGCCAGTATGAGAATGGTGATATGGTGAACCGGGAAGTCTTCTTGAAGGAAATAACTCGATCTGAACATTGACGAAAAAGCAGCCAAGCAGATATGGGAGAGGGGGAGTGGAACGTGCTGGCAGAAGGAACAGCAAGTGCAAAGGCCCTAAAACAGGGTCTCGCTCTGTCCCTGCCCAGGCTAGAGTGCAGCGGCACCATCACAGCTCATAGCAGCCTCAATCCCCCAGACTCAAGTGATCTCCTGCCTCAGCAGCTCAAGTAGCTGGGACTACAGGCCTGCATCATTACACCTGGCTAATTAAAATACAACCAAACTTTTTCTTTTTGAGAGGGGGTCTCCCTATGTTGCCCAGGCTGGTCTCAAATTCCTGGCCTCAAATAGTCATCCTGTTTTCAGCCTCCCAAAGTGCTGAGATGATAAGCATGAGCCACCATGCCTGGTCCTGACCCTACATTTTTTTTCTTTTTTCTGTAACTCTAGCCAAAAAGCCACTTTTTAAACGACTATTTTAGAGCAGTTTTAGATTCACAGCAATTGTGTGGAAAGCACAGAGACTTCCATATACCTCCTGCCCCCACACATGAATACCCTACCCCATTATCAATGTCACCAACCAGAATGGTCCATCTGTTACAACTGACAAACCTCCACTAACACATTACCACCCAAAGCCCATAGGTTACATTAGGGTTCAGTCTTGGTGTTATACCTTCTGAGTTTGAATAAATGTATAATGGCATGTATCCACCATTATAGTACCATACAGAGCAGTTTCACTGCTCTAAAAACCTCTGTGCTCCACCTGTTCATCCCTCCCTCCCCTTCACTCCCCTAGCAACTACTAATCATTTTACTGTCTTCATAGTTTTACCTTCTTCAGAACATCATGTAGTTGAAATCATTCAGTATGTAACCTTTTCAGACTGGCTTCTTTCACTTACTAATATGCATTTCAGTTTCATCCACGTCTTTTCATGGCTTGATAATTTTTTAGTGCTGAAATATTTCACTGTCCAGATGTGCCAGTTTTATTTATCCATTCACTTGAAGGACATCTTGCTTGCTTCCACATTTTGGCAAGTATGAATAAAGCTGTTATAAACATCCATGTACACTTTTTTGGGTGAATATGTTTTCAACTCCTTGAATAAATAGGAAGGAGTACAATTGTTAAATCCTATGATAAGAGTATGTTTAGTTTTGTGATAAATCATCAACCTGAGGCTGGGCACGGTGGCTCACGCCTGTAATCCCAGCACTCTGGGAGGCTGAGGAGGGTGGATCACCCAAGGTCAGGAGTTAGAAACCAGCCAGCCTGACCAATATAGGGAAACCCGGTCTCTACTAAAAAATACAAAATTAGCCAGGCACAGTGGCGGGCTCCTATAATCCAAGCTACTTGGGAGACTGAGGCAGGAGAATCACTTGAACCTGGGAGGCAAAGGTTGCTGTGAGCCAAGATTGTGCCATTGCACTCCAGCCTGGTCAACAAGAGTGAAACTCCATCTTAAAAAAAAATCAATCTGTCCTCCAAAATGGATTTACCATTTTGCATTTCCATCAGTTCTACCTTCTCACCAGCATTTAGTGTTGTGAGTCTTCTGGATTTTGGCCACTCTAATAGGTGTGTAGCAGTATCTTTGTTTTAATTTGCATTTCCCTAATGACATATGACATGGAGCATCTTTTCATATGTTTATTTGCCATCCCTTTTTTTGAAGATGTATCTGTTAAGGTCTTTGACCCATATATATATTTTTTCAAACAGAGTCTGTCACCCAGGCTGGAGTGCAGTGGTGTGATCTCAACTCACTGCAACCTCCACTTCCTGGGTTCAAGCAATTCTCCTGCCTCAACCTCTTGAGCAGCTGGAATTACAGACATTTGCCACCACACCCTGCTAAATTTTGTATTTTTAGTAGAGACAGGGTTTCGCCATGTTGGCCAGCCTGGTCTGGAACTCCCAACCTAATGTGATCTGCCTACCCTGGCCTCCCAAAGTGCTAGGATTACAGGTGTAAGCCACTGAGACAGTCCCACTTTTTAATTGAGTTATTTTCTTAGTACTGAGTTTTAGCAGTTCTTTGTATATTTTGGGTAACTCCGTTATCAGATACATCTTTTGCAAATATTTTCTTCCAGTATGTGGCTTTTCATTTTTTCTTTTTTTTTTTTTGTGATGGAGTCTCTGTTGCCCAGGCTGAAGTGCAGTGGCACAATCTCGGCTCACTGCAACCTCCACCTCCCAGGTTCAAGCAATTCTGCCTCAGCCTCCTCAGTAGCTGGGATTACAAGCGCCCACCACGACACCCGGCGAATTTTTTGTATTTTTGGTAGAGATGGCATTTCACCATGTTGGCCTGGCTGGTCTCAAACTCATGACCTTAAGTGATCGTCTGTCTCAGCCTCCCAAAGTGCCGGAATTACAGGCGTGAGCCACCACGCCCAGCCCTTCTTTTCATTTCCTTGACAGTCTTTTGTACGGGAGAATTAGTCACTTTAATTAAGTCCAGCTTATAAATTCTTTCATTCATACATCATGCCTTTGGTGTTGTTTCTAGTCAAGGCCAGTCCCGAGGTCATGTACATTTTCTGTTATCTACTAGGTGCTTTACAGCTCTGCATTTTATATTTAGGTCTGTGATCTATTTTGAGTTAATTTCTGTGTCTAGATTCACGTTTTTGCATGTGAATGTCCAGTTGTTCCAGCACCATTCTTTAAAAAACATTATCACTCTTCTACTATATTGCTTTGCTCCTTTGTCAAAGAGCAGTTGACTATATTTATGTGAATCTATCTCTGGGCTCTCTATCCTGTTCCAATGACCTATTCTTTCACCAATATTATACCACCAGCTGGGCATGGTGGCTCATGCCTGTAATCCCAGCACTTTGGAAGCCCAAGACTGGTGGATCACCTGAGGTCTGGAGTTCAAGACCACCCTGACCAACATGGTGAAACCCCGTCTCTACTAAAAATACAAAATTAGCCGGGTGTGGTGGCATATGCCTGTAATCTCAGCTACTCGGGAGGCTGAGGCAGGAGTCACTTGAACCCAGGAGGCAGAGGTTGCAGTAAGCTGAGATTGCACCATTGCACCCCAGCCTGGGCAACAAGAACAAAACTCCGTCCAAAAAAAAAAAAAAAAAAATACTATACCACCTTCATTACTATAGCTTTACAGTAAGTCTCAAAAGTTTAGTGTCAGTCCTTCACCTCTCTACTGGATGTTTTATTTCTTGAGACAGTGTCTCACTCTGTCCCCCAAGCTGGAGTACAATGGTACTTCCCAGGCCCAAATGATCCTCCCCAGCCTCCCAGGTAGCGGGAACCACAAGCACATACCACCATGCCCAGCCTTTTTTTTTTTTTTTTTTTTTTTTTTTTTTTGAGACAGAGTCTCACTTTGTCACCCAGGCTGGAGTGCAAATGGCTCGATCTCGGCTCACTGCAACCTCCACCTCCTAAGTTCAAGTGATTCTCCTGCCTCAGCCTTCCGAGTAGCTGGAACTACAGGCACACACCACCATGCCCAGCTACCAGCTAATTTTATTTTTAAATTTTTTGTAGGCCAGGTGCAGTGACTCATGCCTGTAATACCAGCACTTTGGGAGGCCAAGGCAAGAAGATGACTTGAGCTCCAGAGTTGGAGACCAGCCTGGGTAACAAAGCAATACCTCATGTCTCTACAAAAAAGTTTAATAACTAGCCAGGCATGGTGGCATATGCCTGTAGACTCAGCTATTCAGGAGGCTGAGAGGTGGGAGGATTGATTGCTTGAGCCTGGGAAGTCGAGGCTGCAGTGAGCTGAGATCATACCACTGCACTCCAGCCTGGGCAACAAAGTGAGACCTTGTCTCAGAAAAAAAAAATTTTTTTTAGAGATGGGATCTCCCTGTGTTGTCCAGGCTGGTCTCAATGATCTTCCACCCTTGGTCTCCCAAGGTGCTGAGATTACAGGCATGAGCCACCACACCCAGCTAGAATTGACATCTTTACAATACTGTCTTCCTACCATGAATGTGAAACACCATTGCATTTAGCTTTTCTTTTTCTTTAGAGTTTTGTAGTTTTCTTCATATAGATCTTACACATATTTGGATTTATCCCTACCACTTCCTTTTGGTGCCAATGTAAATGGAATTGCTTTTAATTTCAAATTCCACTTGTTCATTACTGGTATACAGGAGAGCAACTGATTTTTGTATATTAACCTTATATCCTGCAACCCTACCATAATCACTTATTGGTTCCAGCCAAAGGGTTTCTAAAACTCTTTCCAATAAAAAAATAAAATAAAGAAAAAAATAACTCTTTCCGAAACTAATAACTGTCATTAACTAAAGATATTAAAAAAGGATTGGAAATAGATTATTAAGTTCACAAAGTATTTTAAGTGGTAACATCCCCGGGTAAGAACTATCCTGAGAATAACATTCATTTGAAAGAACTTATCGGTCCCTACCCCGTTACTGTACAAATGAGGCAATATATACGTACTTAGTGGCTGAGTTTGGGCTGTAGTCAAACAAACCTGAGTTCAAATTAAGCTCTACAACTTACTAAGTCATAACCTTGGGCAAATTATTTACTCTAAGCCTCAAATTCTTCACCTCTAAAATGCATATCTAAATTTGTTAGGAGAAATAAGTAGGTAATGCTTATTGAGAAAATTTAACAACACCTTGAGGCACAGAGAAATGAGTGACATGCTCAAGACAACCAAAGGTGAGTCTCATTATGGGTGCTTACAATAAACTATAGTGTATTATAATATGAATATTCCTTTTAGATCCTATGGAATGTATTCATTTTTAAAGTAGCATATAAATTATTTACACATGTAACAAATCCTTTAACAAGGGGCGGGGCATGGTGGCTCACACCTCTAATTCCAGCACTTTGGGAGGCTGAGACAGGTGGATCACCTGAGGTCAGGAGTTCAAGACCAGACTGACTAACATGGGGAAACCCTGTCTCTATTAAAAATACAAAAAAATTAGCCAGGTGTGGTGGCACAAGTCTGTAATCCCAGCTACTCAGGAGGCTGAGGCAGGAGAATTGCTTGAACCCAGGAGGCAGAGATTGCAATAAGCCGAGATCGCACCATTGTCCTCCAGCCTGGGCAACAAGAGCGAAACTCCATTTCACAAAAAAAAAAAAAAAAAAAAAAAAAATCTTTACAAAACAGTAACACTCATTTTAAAATGACTAATTTTTTTCCCCCTGGATTTGCTTAAACCAAGAAATTCTAAAATAGTTCAACTCTCTAGTCCCAAGTTTCACAGATATAATTACTAGAGTAAGCACTCAAAATCTTAATTGCTGTGTCCTAGCAAGCTAGAGTTATTTCAAAGATTTCATCCTGCACCGGGATTAGCAACCTCACTCATCTGGGTTAGTTTGCTTATCTCTAAAAAAGGAGACTCTTTTGAACTGGAGCGTAAAAAATTAAAATTAAGAAGCAGAGAAGTTGCACTAGTTTTCCTCAAAGCCCTTTGCAGTCCCCTATCTCTTCCCATCTCCTTGACCGTAGTGCTCCCTAGTATTAAAGTTGGAACTCTGACCAGGACCTGAAACACAAATTTTAAAAGGGGTTAATTTTATAACACAGAATGTTTTAATTTCTTGTCATATATCCATTCTCCAATACCAATTCATAGTATGCTCCACATAGCAAGAAGGTACGGGAGCTCTATTGACTTCTTTGTTTGATCCATTCCCAATACATGCAATATGAAACAGAAGGATAGGTATGGTAAAAATTTTGGACTTCAGTAGATAGTCACTGACTCAATTATTCCTAAAATAAAACCAGAAACATTAAATGCTGAAATAAAACCAACCACATGTAGTCGGATTCATAGATAGAAAAAAATAGGAACTACACAATTTCTTTTAGAAGCAGATTTTTAGACTAGTAAGAGACAAAACGGGCTAAATTATTAAATCCTATTCCACTTCACGAACTGACTCACAGCATCCTTCTTGGACTCTCCCTGTGTCCATTTCACTCACAATACACATTCCCACATATGCATCCCTTAGAGGAACTGATTTCCTGGAAAGACTACTTAGCCAAGTCTTGAGGTAATCTGTCTAACCTGGTGATTCTCTTGGTTACGGGATGGACATTCATTTGTACCTCCCTCCCTTACCCCTTTACACACCTTCCTGCTTCATTCTGCTCCAGGAAAACAGTATGTATCATTCTAGTGCCAGGATGAAATCAGACATTTCCACTAGACTTCAAAAATACAAATCCATTTATCCATCCATTCATCCATTTATATATATAAATAAATATCAATGACAAAAAAATGTTTTTTGCTAGAAGCTCTGGAAAAAGGATCACCTGAAGACCCAAACTCTAATACTTAGGAATGTGTGAAAAATATCACACCAAGTTTAAAAATAACTCTTTAATCATATGCACATACGGGGAATAAAGGGCAACACCAGGCTGACTGGGGAAGGGAGCAAGATACTCTCCCTTTTTCCCAATGTCTGCTTGGCACAGTTCTGAGATCACACAAACAAGTGGGAGTAGGTTGGGAAACAGAATAAGTGAGAGGACTGAAGAGACAAAGGCAAGAGGGGAGAGGCAAGGGCTCGCAGTAGTCTCAATCAGTGGACTCTAACACAGATTCACTCAGCGCAAGGTCCCAGTAGTGTTCCGCCCCATGCTTTTTGAAATGCTCACGAGCCATGTTCTCTGTAGGACACTGTTTAAACTTCATCTCTCCAAAGCTCCGGTCTTTGGCTGTACCCTAGGAAAGACATAAAATACTGCAATTTCTTATTTAAATCAGGTATTTTTTTTATAAGAACTATAACATTTGTGAGCAATGTGCAGGCTGAACATGATTTTCTGGTAAAAAAAAATTGTGACCTCCATTTCCTTGGATATTTGCATGAGTTTTTATGAATTCATATGCATAAGGCTTTTCATTTTTTTGAATGAATTGAGGATGAGGAATTCTTTCCTCTGGTGCCTGGGTGGAACACCAAGACAGGAATAACTATGGGGGGTGGGATGAGATAAACTTATCTCCTACCAGGCCTTAAGGACTAAGTTTAGGCCTTCGAAAAGACCCAAATAACTATTTATGCAAGCAGGAGGCTTTGGGGCCCAGCAACAAAGAACAATTGGGGGCGGGGAACAGAAGAGCAGGTAAGAGCAGAGAATTACAATAGAAGAAGACAGTACTGGGCAGAATAGGCATTCTTGTCAAAGGCACCAGCAGCAATGGCAGTTATAAAGCACTACCCTCAAAAGGTTTTCAGGGAGTAGACACCAATAGGGAGGCTGGAGCAGAACTTGGCTTATCTCTGAACCTGAGAGAGAATTCCTGAAGACTAAAGTTCTAAAACATTAATACTGGTTCTCTAAGAAGCCAGGACTTTTTCAGTAAATACTCTTCAGAGACAAATAGAAGAAAACTTAAAAGAGATGAAGGGGCTAATATATGTGCAGGTAGGGCTGGGTAAAGTAGCTCATGCCTATAATCCCAGTCCTTTGGGAGGCTGAGGCTAAGAGTTCAAGATCAGCCTGGACAACATAGTGAGACCCCATTTCTACAAAAAATAAAATTAAATTAAAAAAGTAGGCACAGTGGTGTGGACCTGAGGTCTCAGATACTTTAGAAGCTAAGGCCAGAGGATTGCTTGACCCTAGGAGTTCAAGGCTGTAGTGAGCTATGACTGTGCCACTGCACACCAGCCTGGGCAACAGAGCAAAACCCTGTCTCTTAAAAAATAAAACAAAACAAAACAATTAAAAAAAAAATAACAAATATGCAGGTGGGAACTTATAAAACAGAGAAACAAATATTATGGTTATTTTCATCTAATTTGTATGCATAAATTGAAGAATCTGAGATAAGTCAGAAGGATGCATGAAAATCTTTTTTAATTTTTAATTTTTGATTGCTCCTTCAGAAGAAAACCTATTAATAGGAAGTAACTATAAAGATTTGTCTGAAGAGATCAGAAAAAAGGAAGAGACGTTTTCTTTTCTTTTTTTTTGAGACGTAGTCTCACACTGTCGCCCAGGCTGGATTGGAATGGCATGATCTTGGCTCACTGCAACCTCCACCTCCCGAGTTCAAATGATTCTCCTGTCTCAGCCTCCCGAGTAGCTGGGATTACAGACACCACCACCATTCCCAGCTAAATTTTGTATTTTTAGTAGAGACAGGGTTTCACCATGTTGGCCAGGCTGGTCTTGAACTCCTGACCTCATGATCTGCCCACTTTGGCCTCCCAAAGTGATGGGAATACGAGCGTGAGCTACGGGGCCCAGCCCAAGACTTTTTCTTTTTTCTGTTAAGACAGGGTCTCTAGCCGGGCGAGGTGGCTCACACCTGTAATCCTAGCAGTTTGGGAGGCCGAGGCAGGCAGATCATCTGAGGTCAGGAGTTTGAGACCAGCCTGGCCAACATGGTGAAACCTAGTCTCTACTAAAATTACAAAATTCAGCTCAGCATGGTGGTGCACACCTGTAGTCCCAGCTACTTGGGCGGCTGAGGCAGGAGAATCACTTGAACCCCAGAGGTGGAGGTAGCAGTGAGCTGAGATCATGCCACTGCACTCCAGCCTAGTGACAGAGCAAGACTCTGTCTCAAAAAAACAAAACAAAACAAAACAAAACCAAAGACAGGGTCTCACTCTGGTGCCCAGGCTGGAGTGCAGTGGTGCAATCAGAGCTCACTGCAGCCTCAAATTCCCAAGCTGAAGCAATCCTCCCACCTCAGCCTCTCAAGTAGCTGGGACTACAGGCACATGCCACCAGGCGTGGCTAATTATTGTATTCTTTGTAGTGATAGGGTTTCGCCATGTTGCCCAGGCTGGTCTCGAACTCCTGAGCTCAAGTGATCCATCCACCTCATCCTCCCAAAGTGCTAGGATTACTGGCATGAGCCACTGTGCTGGGTTTCAGTAAGTACTCTGCTGTATAATTAGAATTTTTTAAAATCTTAATATTTACTACTTTTGTAATAATGTTTTTAAAAATAGAAGATATACAGCCAGGCGCAGTGACTCATGCCTGTAATATCAGCACTTTGGGAGACCTAGGCAGGAGGATCACGAGGTCAGGAGATTGAGGCCATCTTGGCCAACATGGTGAAACCCCATCTCTACCAAAAATACAAAAATTAGCAGGGCATGGAGGTGTGTGCCTGTAGTCCCAGCTACTCGGGAGGCTGAGGCAGGAGAATCACTTGAACCTGAGAGGGGGAAGTTGCAGTGAGCCGAGATCACACCATTGCACTCCACCCTGGGCAACAAGAGCAAATCTGTTTCTCGGAAAAAAAAAAAAAAAAAGATATACATGTACTATACCTAAAAGCACACATGAAAACATTAATACTGGTTCTCTAAGGAGGTTTCAGGGCTTGAAGAACTAGATAACCATAAAAAAAATTCCACCTGAAGAGTGATTTAGTCACATTTCATGAAGCACTATTACATAATTACCTAATTTGGTTCTCAAAAAAAACTGACAATATAGAGAGCAAATAATAATGTCTACATTTTATAGTAAGGCAACAGAATTTGACATTGAGTGTCCTGCCCAGATTGCACAGCTAATAAGCAGCAATGCCCAGCTTCCCAACTTTATATTGAGTCTAGTACTTCCTTCTTTCCAAGTCTCATATTCATGATCATGAAATAAATAATTTTCAGTAGAGAATTTGTATTCCTGCTACCAGCAGCACTGTGCACACACTTCCCCAGATAACATATACTAAATACTCTTCAATTTAACTAAAAAGATGATCAGGAAGAATTTGCTGTCAACCATTTAAAAATGGATTCCAGGCCAGGTGCAGTGACTCATGCCTGTAATCCCAGCACTTTGGGAGGCCAAGATGGGCGGAACAGAAGGTCAGGAGTTTGAAACCAGCCTGGCCAACATGGTGAAACCCTGTCTCTAATAAAAATACAAAAATTAGCCAGGCATGGTGGCAGGTGCCTATAATCCCAGCTTCTTGGGAGGCCGAGGCAGAAGAATAGCTTGAAACCAGAAGGTGGAGGTTGCAGTGAGCTGAAATGGCACCACTGCACTCCAGCCTGGACAACAAAAGCAAAACTCTGTTTTAAAAATAAATAAATAAATAAATAAATTCCAATAAGAAACATAAATTATTCAAGGAATTACTCACTGATTAGTTTTTATATTCCATTGCTCTAGTTAAATAATATAAACAATCAGGAGTTGGCTAAACTTAAATAGCATAAACAATCAGAGTTGGCTAACATTTTACAATGTTTTACAAAGGATCACTAACCTCCCAGACTAGTACACATTTGTTGGTTTTCTTCACAGCTTCCTCATCAGATTCCTCATCATCTGGAAGAAAAATCTTGTTATAGACTCAGACTTGAGATTCAGGTTCTAAACAAACAATATTCAAATCTACCCAAGCTCTCTAAAATACTGTCACCCTTTTTATATGTTGAACTAAATGTTTTCTTTTCTGTTGCCCTTTATTTTTCCCAAATTACACTTGAAGCTCCAAGTGGGCAGGAATGTTGATACAATTAGCATTTATTGAGCACCTGTTATGAATCAAAAGCTGCACCAGGTACTGGGAATAAGAAAATAAAAAACAAGCAGTCAACATAAAAATTTGTCCTAAGCACTTTGGGAGGCAGGCTCAGATGTCAACATCATATAGCACTCTCAAAAAACTTTCACCCAATGGAGGAGGAGGGCAGATATACCAAATCAAAATCATCAGCTGGGCATGGTGGCTCACACCTGTAAGTCTACCACTTTGGGAGGCCAAGGTGGGTAGATCACCTGAGGTCAAGAGTTCAAGATCAGCATGGCCAACATGGTGAAACTTCATCTTTGCTAGAAATACAAAAATTAGCCTGGGCACGGCAGCTCACACTTGTAATCCCAGCACTTTGGGAGGCCAAGGTGGGTGGATCACGAGGTGAGGCATTCAAGACCAGCCTGGCCAAGATGGTAAAACCTCATCTCTACTGAAAATACAAAAATTAGGCCGGGCGCAGTGGCTCAGTGGGCCTGTAATCCCAGCACGTTGGGAGGCTGAGGCGGGCAGATCATGAGGTCAAGAGATCGAGACCATCCTGGCCAACATGGTGAAACCTCGTCTCTACTAAAAATACAAAAATTTGCTGGGTGTGGTAGCACGCGCCTGTAGTCCCAGCTACTTGGGAGGCTGAGGTGGAAGGATCACCTGAACCCAGGAAATGGAGGTTGCAGTGAGCTGCGACTGCGCCATTGTGCTCCAGCTTGGTGACAGAGCAAGACTCCGTCTTAAAAAAAAAAAAACAAAAATTAGCCAGGCATGGTGGCAGGCACCTATAATCTCAGCTACTCAGGAGACTGAGGTAGGAGACAGGGGATGGAGTTTATAGTGAGCCGAGATCATGTCACTGCACTCCAGCCTGGGTGACAGAATGAGACTCCATCTCAAAAAAGTAAAAATAAAAAATAAAAAAATTAGCCAGGCATGGTGGCGGGCGCCTGCAATCCGAGCATCTTGGGAGGCCAAGGCAGGAGAATCACTTGAACCAGGGAGGTAGAGGCTGTAGTCAGCCAAGATTGCATGATTGCACTCCAGCCTAGGCAACAGAGCAAAATCTATGCCTCAAAAAAAAATTTATCTTATGCACATGTGTAAAACAAAATCAAATATGTCAATTATATTACAAAAATGTATTTTAAATACTTCAAGGACAAAAAGTACAGGAAGGCTAAAGTTAGGTAAAGTTAAGAAAAGTTAAGAAAAGCTCTCTGCAGATTTTTTAAATTTTTTATTCCCAGGTCTCTTAAGATGAACTCTGCAGATTTTATTTATTATTTAATTTTTTTTGTTTTGTTTTGAGACGGAGTCTCACTCTGTCACCCAGGCTGGAGTGCAATGACGTGGTCTCGCCTCACTGCAACCTCAGCGATCCTCTGGCCTCAGCCTGCCGAGCAGTTGGGACTACAGGGGACCGCCATCATGCCTGGCAAATTTTTGTGTTTTTACCAGAGATGGGGTTTCACCATGTTGGCCAGGCTGGTCACAAACTCCTGACCTCAAGTGATCCGCTCACCTCAGCCTCCCAAAGTGCTAGGATTACAGGCATGAGCTATTGCACCTCGCCTTAAATCCATTTTTGACTTAACAATATATTCAACTTATCACAGGTTTATTAGAACTAACCCCATCATAAGTTGAGGAGCGTGTGTGTGTGTGTGTGTGTGTGTGTGTAAGATAACGGGCAAAAGAAAAAGTAGTTTTTTGATCAAAGCCATAGGTTTATTGAAACTAACCCCATCGTAAGTTGAGGAGCATCTCTGTGTGTGTGTCTGTGTGTGGTATGTGGTGTGTGTGTGTGTGTGTGTGTGTATGTAAGATAACAGGCAAAAGAAAAAGTAGTTTTTTGATCAAAGCAGAGCTTTTTTGATCTGAAAATCTTTTTTTTTTTTTTTTTTTGCCTCTGTCCTTAAAAAAAAAAAAAAAACAAAACATCAGGCTGGGCACAGTGGCTCACGCTTGTAATCCCAGTACTTTGGGAGGCTGAGGTGGGCGGATCACCTGAGGTCAGGAGTTTGAGACCAGTCTGGCCAACATGGAGAAACCCCGTCTCTACTAAAAATATAAAATTAGCTGGGTGTTGTGGTACATGCCTGTAATCCCAGCTACTGGAGAGGCTGAGGCAGGAGAATTGCTCAAACCAGGGAGGCAGAGGTTGCGGTGACCCAAGATTGCACCATTGTACTCCAGCCTGGGCAACACAGTGAAACTGTCTCAAAAAAAAAAAAAAATCAAAGAATAATATAATACAGACACTGTACACATGAATGTATAGCTTACTTAATTTGCTTTTTCTTTGAGACAGTCTCATTCTGTCACCCAGGCTGGATTGCAGTGGCACAATCACAGCTTACTGCAGCATTGACCTCCCCAAGCTCAAGTGATCCTCCCACCTCAGCTTCCTGAGTAGCTGGGAATACAGGTGTGTGCCTCCACACACAGCAAATTTTTGTACTTTTTGTAGAGATGAGGTTTCACCATGCCCAGGCTGGTCTCAAACTCCTGGTCTCAAGAAATCTGCCTATCTCAGCCTCCCAAAGTGCTAGGACTACAGGCATGAGCCACCATGCCTAGCTGCTTGCTGAATTTTCAAATACTGAATAAATTCATGTAACCAGTACTCAGATCCAGGACAGACATAGAAACCAGCTGGTAGAAAAGCCTTAAATGATAGGCAAAAAAATAACTTTACTACTCATGCATATAATCATGTAGTAAAACACTGTATGAATGTCTAGGAGGCTCAAAGTTTAAACAGGTCTTTGTAAATTTCCTGAACACTATTCTAGTGTTAGCAAGAGTGTCACAGGGAGGGAATAAGATGAACAGACAGATGCATCATCCCCACCTCCCACAGCTCTCCCACTTAATCCCCTCTAACCCCCATTCACCATCTCCCTTCGTGTTAGATGTCTGTTCATCCCACTTTATCCGATGCAGCATAAGACGCTTAAATTTCTTCTGGGCCTTGGGGCCTGGAAACAGAGAAGAAGAATTTTGCCAGCACTGTGGAAGATGATGGGGCAGAAAGAACCTCTGAGCTCATGTAATGCTCAGACATTAATGTGGTAGTTGAACTAATCCCAAGCAACACATTTTAGGGCCTTCTACTCCAATGAACACAGAAGCAGAGTCTTGGAATACTAAAATACTCTTTTTCTCCTTTCTCCCCACAATGCTAGTCACTCTAAGCCTAGGGTTGTCTGGGGAATAGTATCCCTCAAGTTTTTCAGACTCACCCCCTTCCACTACTACCACGTTGACATCCTTGTGCAGTACCACCACCCCTGTCAGGTACAGTTGCCCAGCATTGGCCTCAATCTTGAACTTCTTGGCTGGGTTGCTCAAATTTCGAACTCTGGAGAAGGGAAAGTTTAGTTATGTCTTCCATTTTAGTATCAGCAGCTGCCTGAATGGAGTGGCAAGTAAACAGATGAATCCAAAATGGTTTCCTCTCTATAAACAAAGGCCTCTGGAGTAAACAAATAGATGAATGCTTAAAAGGTAGAGTTGATGAGTCTAGAAACATTTCCACAATCTTGTATTTCTTCAAAGTCTAGGACTTTATACCATACAATAGCAGGTAACCAAAATTTACTCTAAGGATCAGGGAGAGGTATTTACTATCATCCAAAAATATTTACAATCTCATTATTCTTGACAATGTAAAGATCTACAAATTTTGTCCTCTAGATCCTTATAATATAGGATCACTCGGCTGGGCGCAGTGGCTCATGCCTGTAATCCCAGCACTTTGGGAGGCTGAGGTGGGCAGATCTTGAGGTCAGGAGTTCGAGACCAGCCTGGCCAATGTGGTGAAACCCGATCTCTACTAAAAATACAAAAAATCAGCCGAGTGTGGGGGCACACGCCTATAATTCTAGCTATATGGAGGCTAAGGCAGGAGAATCGCTTGAACTCAGGAGGCAGAGGTTACAGTGAGCCGAGATTGTGCTACTGCATTCCATTCTGGGCAACAAAGCAAGACTCTGTCTCAAAAAATAAAAATAAATTTATACATACATATATATATATACACACACACACACACACACATATATATATATATATGATCACTATATAGGCATGAAAATTTTCTAGAAGGATATGTGAAAAACTGTTAATAGCAGTTACCTAAAGAGAGTGGTTCTCAGGGATTAGAGACTAGAAAGGGGACATTTTGAGTAAGCGTATTGTCAGATAATTTTTTCTAATCTTTTTTTTTTTTTTTGAGACAAAGTCTCACTCTGTCGCCCAGGCTGGAGTACAGTGGCTCAATCTCGGCTCACTGCAACCTCTACCTTCTTGGTTCAAGCGATTCTCCTGCCTCAGTCTCCTGAGTAGCTGGGACTACAGGCGCATGCCACCACACCTGTCTTTTTTTTTTTTTTTTTTTGAGACGGTGTTTCGCCCTGTCACCACGCGGGAGTGCAGTGGCTCAATCTCGGCTCACTGCAATCTCTGCCTCCCGGGTTCAAGCTATTCTCCTGCCTCAGCCTCCCAAGTACCTGGGATTACAGCTGCACACCACCATGCCCAGCTTATTTTTTGGATTTTAACAGAGATGGTGTTTCACCATGTTGGCCAGGATGGTCTCAATCTCTTGACCTCGTGATCCACCTGCCTTGGCCTCCCAAAGTGCTGGGATTACAGGCGTGAGCCACAGCGCCCGGCAATCTTTTTTAAATCTTAATAAGCATTCACTACTTTTGTAATAATGTACCACTTTTATAATAAAGAACTAGTTAATAGAAGTAAGCACATTTTAAAAATAGAAGATACACAGCCAGACGTGGTGGCTCATGCCTGTAATCCCAGCACTTTGGAAGGCCAAGGTGGGCGGATCTCAAGGTCAAGAAATCAAGACCATTCTAGCCAACAAGGTGAAACCCCAACTCTACTAAAAACACAAAAATTAGCCAGGCATAGTGGCACCCATCTGTAGTCCTGGCTACTCTGGAGGCTAAGTCAGGAGAATTGCTTGAATCCGGGAGGTAGAGGTTGCAGTGAGCCAAGATTGCACCACTGCACTCTAGCCTGGCGACAGAGTAAGACTCTGTCTCAAAAAACAAACAAACAAAAAAAGAAAATACACGTGTACTCAACATAAAAGAATAACAACATTAAATCAACACAAAGGTAGAAAAATATTTACAACATATAAAATGAATTTTGGAGTGAGGATGAAACCATTACAGCAATACATCAGGGTAAGGATGTGACTATTGAGGAAAGAAATTTGTAATGCTTCCATGGATGGTGGAAGCAAACTCAAGAGTAGTTAATAAAAAAGAAGGAAAAAAAAGAAATAGGATGATATTTTATATTTCTCAAAGGACATACAATCTTTAGTTCACATCTTGGCCTGAACAAGTATATTGATTTGTTCATTTTTCAGAGCTAACATCCTGGTAAAAAAAAAAGACTTGAGATGGAAGAATTGGATAACCATAAACATAAGTTATTAACCCTCACTTTTATAAAAGATTTACTAGCTCTTGATCCAGACTAGGGTCATTAAAAGAGAGTAGGAACTGGTGTTAGGTATGCTTTTAGGCCACAGTGATTCTGCCTCAAGCCCTTGGAAAATGTTTTAGTAATTCTAAGGGGAAGGGTGGCCCAGTATGGACACCTACCTATATACAGATATGTGTACCCCCTGTGAAATGTCTTCTTTAAGCTTTTTAATTTTCTTGACCTTTCTCTGTTCTGCTGTGAGTTTTCGGGCAGCGTTGGCCTCTTCATGCGCTCTGTCGTGACAGGAAGGACATCCACAAGTGAGAAAGGCATTGAAGATCAGAGGCAGGGCTGAGGGAAAGAGAGAGCAACGGAGGACTCTCCCCTCCCTCCAAATGTGGATCCCCCAGAAGAGTTTGGGAAAGGTACTTGCCCAGGGTTTCCACCCAATTCCATGGCACTTACTTCTGCCTTTTTGCCATCTGAGCTCTGACATGGGCTTCTACCTTCGTGGGGTCTTGAACAGCTTCTGTTCCTAATACTCGCATCAAATTAGAAATTCTCACTGCAGTGAAGAGAAGACAGCAATCAATCTTTGAAGTCACTTCTGCAGCTGGGTAACTTGTTATCTCTTCCATACCAATTCATATGATTTACCTATTTCAAATCTCTGCTCTAAACTCACTTCCTCCAGTAACTCCTACCTTGAAAATCCCACCCAATCACTTCAGCATTTGCAGAAGTTCACACAATTAAGTTGAAGAACTGGCATGCATTTACATTATCTGAAAATTTATGAAGGAACTTCATAATTGCGGAACTTAATTTCTTTCATATTTTTCACACTGATCACAGCATCCAGTGAAAGAGCTTATACATAACAGTTGCTCACTCAAAATATTGCTGAATGAGAATGTAACTATAGGGGCAAGTTTTTTTATCCTATACTTTCATTGCAAAAATTAAAACATTAAGAATTATGTACATAAAAAGTCCACACAAATACTGCAACTACTATCTTAATGAATTTCAAGACCTGTATTCTTCCAGGAAAACCAGAGTGTTGTATAATCAGTATGCTTAAAAATAAGCCTTAAATGGCCTCTATAACGAATGTGTTGACCTATCTTAATATGAAAAGATGGTTACTTGGAGAAAAAAAAGACTCCAAGAATGATTCTTAGAAACAGAAATCACCAAAATATAGATATGTTAAAGTTCCTCCAAAATTAAAGACATAAACTTGCCACCCTTTTTAGCAGCAGAGGCCACTAAGAAATGTACCTTTGGGTTCTGGAGGAGGCATCAGGCCCAGCCTGACTTTTTCTTGTAGTTCTTTCTGTGCTTCCCTCCTTGTTTGTCTCCGAAGTTTTTTCTGTTCCTTCTTGGTAAGATATACTCCCAGAGTAACTGGTGTATCATTGTCAACTGCTAGGCAAAACAATTAGTATACCAAAGCAATAAGAATATATATACATATATTTTTTTCCTTTTTGAGAAGGAGTCTCGCTGTCGCCCAGGATGGAGTGCAATGGCGTGATCTCAGCTCACTGTAGCCTCGGCCTCCCCAATTCAAGTGATTCTCCTGCCTCAGCCTCCTGTAGGATTACAAGTACATGCCACCATGCCTTGCTAATGTCTGTATTTTAGAAGAGACGGGGTTTCACCATGTTGGCCAGGCATGAGCCACTGAATCCAGCCAGCAATAAGAATATTAAAGAGACCTAGGTAAATATCAATATCATTAAAAGAAACTTTAAGCTGGGCACAGTGGCTTATGCCTGTAATTCTAGCACTTTGGTAGGCCAAGGTGGGAGGATCGCTTGAGCCCAAGAGTTCAAGACCAGCCTGGACAACAAAGTGAGACCCGACTCTACTATAAACATTTTATGTTAAAAAAAAATGGAAACTTTAAATAGAGAATGAAGAAAACTCATTAATTAATAAGAGATCAGTAAAATCAAAATCAGTTCAGGCCAAGGCGCTATGGCAATAATTATTATGGCAATAATTCTTATCTTTCTTAAGTAGTGTTCTTAGTTGTTTTCCTTTAAGCTGTTAAACTCCTTCATCAAATGATACCTGACAAACATAGAAAACAAAATTAGGGCCAGGTGCAGCGGCTCATGCCTGTAATTCCAACACTTTGGGAGGCCAAGGTGGGTGGATCACTTGAGGTCAGGAGTTTAAGACCAGCATGTCCAACACAGCAAAACCTGTCTCTACTAAAAATACAAAAATTAGCTGGGTGTGGTAGCAGGCACCTATAATCCCAGCTACTTGGTAGGCTGAGGTAGGAGAATCACTTAAACCCAGAGGGTGGAGGTTGCAGTAAGCCCAGATCGCACCATTACACTCCAGCCAAAGTGACAAGAGAGAAACTCCATCTCAAAAAAAAAAATTAGGCTGGCCTCAGTGGCTCATGCCTGTAATCCCAGCACTTTGGGAGGCCTAGGCAGGTGGATCATGAGGTCAGGAGTTTGAGACCAGCCTAGCCAATATGATGAAACCCCATTTCTACTAAAAATACAAAAATTAGCTAGGTATGATGACTCAAGCCTGTAGTCCCAACTACTCAGGAGGCTGAGGCAGAATTCCTTGAACCTGGGAGATGGAGGTTGCAGTGAGCCAAGATTGCACCACTGCACTCCAGCCTGGGCGACAGAGCAAGACTCCATCATTAAAAAAAAAAAAAAAAACAAAAAAAAACCTTAAAATTAAAAGACAAAAATAAGTAAAAGAAAAAAACAAAAACCCACATTCTTCTTCTAATGATTCACACTGGTAACAGAATCTAGTTAAGTAAATTTCAGCGACTATTACAAATTGTATTGTCTTTGTTTTGTTTTTTTTTTTGAGACAGGGTCTCTCTCTGTCATCCAGACTCGAGTGTAGAGGTGTGTTCACACCTTAATACAATCTCTACCTACTGGGCTCAAGCAATCTACCCCCATCAGCCTCCCAAGTAGCTAGGACTACACATGCATGCCATCATGCCAGCTCATTTTTTGTACAGACAAGGATTTACCACCGGGCCTGGCCATAATTTATATTAAGATCTCAAAATACTTTTTAAACTTATTGAAAGATACTGTCAAGCAAATTTATCAATTAGGATATTATTTTCTAGTTTATCCCAAGTGTTAAAATCGCCTATGATTTGCATAAGCCTTAAAGAATGCATTTCAGTTATTATCTCTACAAATGAGGAAATTCCTACTATTCAAAGTGACATATCCATGGCCAGGCATTCAGCTAGTTAAAAACACAGCCACAACTAAAACCTACCTTTTTTGACTAAGCCAAAAAACTTTTGCTACAAAAAGAAAAAAGGAAAACTGTCCACAGAGGAGGTCTACAGAAAAAGAAAAAATTAAAAAAAGAAAAAATAAACTAAAAAAAGAAGAGAAAAAAGAAATGCTAAAGACAAAGAAAATAGATGGGCAGGAGTATAGTATGGTGTACAAGACTAGAGTTGGTATTAGCACTATGGCAAAAGCCCAATTTGTACTATACATCAGTGAGGTCATCTATAAATGAGATCTCAATGCTCTAGAGCTGCACTTTTCAATATAGTAGTCACTAGCCATATGAGTTATTTAAATTTAAATAGATTAAAACTGAATAAGGGCTGGTGCAGTGGCTCATGGTTGTAATCCCAGCTGAGGTGGAAGGATTGCTTAAGCCCAGGAATTCAAGACCAGTCTAGGCAAAATGACAAAACCCTGTCTCTCTACAAAAAATAGGAAAAAATTAGCTGGGCATGGTGGCATGTGCTTATAGTCCCAGCGATCCAGGAGGCTGAGTTGGGAGGATCACCTGGGCCTGGGAGGTCAAGGCTGCAGTGAGTCACTGCATTTCAGCCTGGGCTACATGAGTAAGACCCTGTCTCAAAAAAACAAAAAAGAATAAAATTAAAAATTCAAGCTAAATACAGTGGCTCACGCCTATAATTCCAGCACTTTGGGAGGCTGAGGCAGGCGGATAACTTGAGGCCAGGAGTTCAACACCAGTCTGGCCAGTATGGGGGAAGCCCATCTCTACTAAAAATACAAAAATTAGCTGGGCATGGTGGTACATGCCTATAATCCCAGCTACTCAGGAGGCAGAGGTTGCGGTGAGCCAAGATCACACCACTGCACTCCAGCCTGGGTGACAGAGCAACATTCCATCTCAAAAAAAAAAAAAAATTAAAAAGTCAATTCTTTAGTTGTATTAGTGTAACTCAGCACTCACATATGGGGTGATCACTCTGTGATTTTCCCCTATGTAAATATTAATAAATTTTTATGTCTTTTCTCCAACTAATGTGCCTTATGTGCCTTTTGTGAATTAACTTTTCATTGAAACTTCATAAGGAAAAGGGAAGGTTCTTCCCTTGGCCCCTAAAGTAGACACAAACTGTTTTTCCCTGTATTTCTTCACCAGTTTGTTAAATTTTTTTCAGTGCTTTTTAAAAAAACACCAATTTCTACTCAATTCTGTCTTCCCGTGGCTTCTCTTTTTTTTGAGACTAAGTCTCACTCTGTCATCCAGGCTGGAGTGCAGTGGCACAATCTCAGCTCACTGCAACATCCACATCCCAGGTTAAAGTGATTCTCGTGCCACAGCCTCCTGAGCAGCCGGGACTACAGGCATGCACCACCACAGCTGGCTAATTTTTGTATTTTTAGTAGAGACGGGGTTTTGCCATGTTGCCCAGGCAAGTCGCAAACTCCTGGCCTCATGGGCTCTGCCCGACTCAGCCTCCCAAAGTGCTGGGATTATAGGCGTGAGCCACTGTGCCCAGCCTTCTGAGGCATTTTTATTTTATTCTTTTTTTTCCTATTTTTATTTTATTTATTTATTTTTATTTTATTCTTAAGAGTAACAACTTTGGGCCAGGTGCAGTCGCTCACGCCTGTAATCTCAGCACTTTGGAAGGCTGAGGCAGGCAGATCACCTGAGGTCGGGAGTTTGAGACCAGCCTGACCAACATGGAGAAACCCCGTCTCTACTAAAAATACAAAATCAGCCAGGTGTGGTGGTGCATGCCTATAATCCCAGCTACTCGGGAGGCAGAGCCAGAATTGCTTGAACCCAGGAGGTAGAGGTTGCAGTGAGCCGAGACCATGCCACTGCACTCCAGCCTGGACAACAAGAGCAAAACTCCACCTCAAAAAAAAAAAAAGAAAAAAAAAAAAGAGAAACTTTGTTTCGCAGTTTCAACTTTGGGAAACTAACAAAAAGCCCTTTGGAGTTAGCATCCCTCACAGTGGGTAGGGGAGCATATTGCATCTAATAACACACCACCCTAAAAGTTTAGCTCTTGCATTTGCATTTAGCTGTGGACGCTAGGACAACATGGTTCTATAAAAGGAGCAAGCTGAGGGCTGTCTCCTAGGAACAACTAGGGAACTGTAAATGTAAAGCTTCATCAAATTATTGGGGGTATTTTCTTTTTTTTTTTGAGACAAGGTCTGGCACTATCACCCAGGCTGGAGTGCAGTGGCGCCATCTCAGCTCACTGCAGCCTCCATCTCCCAGGCTCAAGCCATCCTCCACACTGCAGCCAGGTAGCTGGGACTACAGATATACACCACCATGCCTGGCTGATTTTTGTACTTTTTGTCAAGACACAGTTTTGCCATGTTGCCCAGGTCTCAAACTCCTGAGCCCAAGCAATCTGCCCACCTCAGCCTCCCAAAGTGCAGTGATTACAGGCATGAGCCACCATACCCAGCCAAATTTTTTTTTCCCTTGAGATGGGTCTTACTATGTTGCCCAGGCTGGTCTTGAACTCTTGGCCTCAAGTGATCCTCCTGTCTCAGCCTTCCAAAGTGTTCCGATTAGAGGCATAAGCCACCATGCTCAGCTGTCTCATGAAATTCTAAGCACAGGAAGCACAAGAATATGCACTTAAAATATATGTTCACTGGTCAAACCACAAACTATTAACTGTCAGGAAAAAAACTGAATTAAAAAAATAATTACATATGAATACTGGCTACTGTATTGAACAGCACAGATACAGAACATGTTCATCACTGTATAAACTTCCAGTGGATAATGCTGCTCTAGAGACTTGATTCAGAAATCTATACATTACCTGGAGGATTGAGCTGGGCTGGATGTTCAACAAGATTTGTGATTCCAAAATAATCTTCTCTCTTGGGATTTTCCTCTGTACTAAAATTGCAGGAAGGAAAGAAAACACAATATGTGGGTAGAGATGATTCTAAGAGAGGAGTTTCAGAAACACTGAAAAAACCTATTCTCCATAAAGGGTTCTAGTGCTTGATATACCTAAAACAGCATTTACATACCTAAAATATACAATTATTCATAATCTTCGATACAACTGAGTCCCTCTACGGTTGAACACTCTCCACAGCAGTCATTCCCAGCCTTTTTACTACCACACCACAGCTGGTAGATGCTATGTTCTCTCATTAGTGACAATAAGTCCCTGAGAAAGTGGCTGACAAAGAATGGGCAAGGAAAGGCTAAGATAAAGTCTACTAAAGTCATTTATCAGAATGATGGAGGAGGGCTGGGCACAGCGGTTTATACCTACAATCCCAGCACTTTGAGAGACCGAGGCAGGCGGATCACCTGAGGTCAGGAATTCAAAACCAGCCTGGCCAAATAATGAAACGCTGTGTCTACTAAAAATATAAAAATTGGCTTGGTATGGTGGTATGTGTCTGTAGTCTAAGCTACTAAGGAGGCTGAGGTGGGAGAATCGCTTGAACCCAGGAGGCAGAGGTTGCAGTAAGCCAAGATCATACCACTGCATTCCAGCCTGGGTGACAGAGCGAGACTCCCTTTCAAAAACAAACAAACAAAACAAATACAGGAGCTTAGGTACAGTTACTTATTTCTCTTGGATTTTAAAATTTTAATTAATGCATGAATACCATCCTTCCCACTAAAACCATAGCTTTATTAAAAGGTATTAACTTGAATTTTAAACTCAGCTGATTAAAAACTGGTATTTTTTTTTTTTTTTGAGATGAAGTCTTACTCTGTCACCCAGGCTGGAGTGCAATGGCATGGCTCACTGCAATCTCCAACTCCCGGGTTCAAGCGATTCTCCCACCTCAGCCTCTGGGGTAGGCAGGACCACAGGTGTGTCCTACACTACGCCCAGCTAATTTTTGTATTTTTAGTAGAGAAGGGGTTTCACTATGTTGACCAGGCTGGTCCCAAACTCCTGACCACATAATCTACCTACGTGGGCCTCCCAAAGTGCTACGATTACAGGCGTGAGCCACCGTGCCCGGCCTAAAACACTGTTTCTTAAAAAAGGTACTAAAACAAACTCACAGATCAAAGCCATTGGGGATTATGTAAGAGTCCCACCACTCAATTTCAGGGATATCTCCTTCCTTTAGCTCCTTCTTAGGAGCAATGAGGGCAAGCCTAGTCGAAGTATGGATGCCTGTTTTTCGAGCTGCTTGAGAAATCTCTGCCTGTAGCTTCTCCAGTTGAGCCTATAAACAAAATAAACCAAGACAGAAAGATAAACTGGAGTCACAGAAAATAGAATTTGTAGAATCCCAAATTTTAAAACACTTCCTTTTTGAACTCTACACCTAATACAAAAAGTTCATAATTTCTGAAAGATTAGAAAGGAGTTGTTCTGCTTTATCTTTTATTTAGTTCATGTACATAGATCTCACCTTTACCCTCTCCCTTCACTCCACAGTATATGCCTGCAGTAAATACGCAGAAATAGAATTTTATTAAAACCTCACTTTGAGAGGACAAAAAGAAGGCAAAGGTGATTCAATATACAATGAATTCAACTCTCTAGATATATTGTCTGCAGTAAATTTTAACACAGGCAAGCTTTCCTCAGTCACTCAGAACGTTTCAAATTGTTTCCCTCCACTCAGTTGTATGTGGAGAATTTTCAAACTCAATTTAGTAATACTACCACTTATGTAGAAACTAATCAGGAAGAGCAATCTGCTTAAAAAAACATGTATTACAGAAATAAATATAATATTTTTCTTTTTGAGATGGAGTTTCGATCTTTTCCCCAGGCTGGAGGGCAGTAGTATGATCTCAGCTCACTGCAACCTCTGCCTTTCGATTTCAAGTGGTTCTCCTGTCTCTGCCTCTGGAGTAGCTGGGATTATAGGCACCCACCACCACGCCCGGCTAATTTTTGTATTTTAGTAGAGACGGGGTTTTACCATGATGGCCAGGCCAATCTTCAACTCCTAACGTCATGATCCACCCACCTCAGCTTCCCAAAGTGCTATTTTCAAATCATTCATTGCTTTAAATCAAGGGTCCCCAACTCACCAGTCTGTGGCCTTTTAGGAAATGGGTTGCACAGCAGGTGAGCAGTAGGTAAGCCAATGAAGCTTCATCTGTACTTACAATCACTCCCTATTACCTGAATTATGAGCTCTACCTCCCGTCACATCAGCAGCAACATTAGATTCTCATAGGAGCACAAACCCTATTGCGAACTGTGCATGCAATGGACCTATGTTGCACATTCCTTATGAGAATCTAATGCCTGATGATATGTCACTATCTCCCATCACACCCAGATGGGACCATCTCAGCAGGAAAACAAGCTCAAGGCTCCCACTGATTTTACATTATGGCGAGTTGTATAATTATTTCATCATATATTACTATAAAATAATAGTATAAATAGGCCAGCATGGTGGCTCACGCCTGTAATCCCAGCACTTTGAGGCCGAGATGGGTGAATCACAAGGTCAGGAGTTTGGGACCAGCCTGGCCAACACAGTGAAACCCTGGCTCTATTAAAAATACAAAAAATTAGCCAGGCGTGGTGGCATGCACCTGTAGTCCCAGCTACTTGGGAGGCTAAGGCAGGAGAATTGCTCGAACCTGAAAGGCGGAGGTTGCAGTGTGCCACGATTGCACCACTGCACTTCAGTCCAGATGATAGTGTGAGACTCTATCTCAAAAAAAAAAAAAAAAAAAAAAAGGCCGGGCACAGGGTCTCACACCTGTAATCCCAGCACTTTTGGAGGCCAAGGTGAGTGGATCACCTGAGGTTGGGAGTTCAAGACCAGCCTGATCAACATGGATAAACCCCATCTCTAATAAAAATACAAAATTAGCCAGACGTAGTGGCACATGCCTGTAATCCCAGCTACCTGGGAGGCTGAGGCAGGAGAATCGCTTGAAACTGGGAGACAGAGGCTGCAGTGAGCTGAGATCGTGCCATTGCACTCCATCCTGGGTAACAAGAGTGAAACTCCATTTCAAAACAACAATAATAAAAATAACAGAAATAAAGTACACAATAAACGTATGTGCTTAAACCATCATGAAACCATCCCTACTCCAGGGGAATAATTGTCTTCCATGAAACCAGTCCTTGGAGCCAAAAAGGTTGAGGACTGCTGCTTTAAATGACCTATTTATCTAATTTCGTAGAACACAGAGATTTAACAGTGTTTTCCTGTCAGCTTCTTAACTTTTTCTAAATTCTGGGTTACACTTTAAGCCAGATACCTTTGTCCGTAATCGCTGAGCAATCTTCTCAAATTTGCCCTTGTCATGGAATTTAAAAGTGCGTCTCTGGCGCTGGGAAGGGGCAATGGAGACTCGGGGGTCAAAAAAGGTATTGGACTCCATGTCTTCTGATGGCTTTTCCTTTAGCTGTTGCTTGAATTGTTCCCTCTTCACAGCACGAATATTGGCCTTCAGAGTAGGCATGCGGTGTGTCAGCTCAATCTCCTTGCCTGTTGCATCTACAGTGCGCCCTTGCTCATCTAGGATCAGTGGTGTGGGTTTAGTTTGGTCTTTTAACTCCACCTTCCTGAAAAATAGCCCGCAAAGAAATAAATCCTTTATGGAACATTAAGGCAAACAAAAAACAAACAAAATAAAGCCAGGCATGGTGGCTCAAGCCTGGAACCACAGCATTTTGGGAGACCAAGGCAACAGGATCACTTGAGCCCAGGAGTTAGAGACCAGTCTGGGCAACACAAGGAGACCCCGTCTCAACAAAAAATTGAAAATTAGCTGGATGTGGTGGTATGCACCTGTGGTCCCAGCTACTCAGGAGGCTGAGGAGGATCACCTGAGCCCAGGCAGTTGAGGCTGCAGTGCCTTCTCTTTAAGAGTTATTTGGATGGATGGGTGTGGTGACTCACACTATAATACCCAGCACTTTGGGAGGCTGAGGCGGGTGGATCACTTGAGCCCAGGAGATCAAGACCAGCCTGGGCAACATAATGAAACCCCATCTCTACAAAAAATACAAAATTTAGATGGCCGCCTGTAGTCCCAGCTACTTGGGAGGCTAAGGCACGAGAATCACTTGAACCCGGGAGGCGGAGATTGCAGTGAACCAAGATCGCACCACTGCACTCCAGCATGGGTGAAAGAGTGACACTCTCTCTCAAAAAATAAATAGACAACAAAAAAATTCTAGGGAACAATCTTATCAGTGAGTAATACCTTTTTTTGAGACGCGGTCTCACTCTGTTGCCCAGGCTGGAATGTGCAGCACAATCACAGCTCATTGCAACTTCAACTTCCCAGATTCAAGAAATTCTCCCACCTCAGCCTCCTGAGCAGCTGAACTACAGGCATGCTCTACCACACCTGGCTAATTTTTGTATTTTTTAGGGAGATGGAGTTTTGCCATGTTGCCTAGGCTGGTCTTGAACTCCTGAGCTCAAGCAATCTGCCTGTCTCAGCCTCCCAAAGTGCTGGGACTACAGGTGTGAGCCACCTCGCACAGCCAATAACATCTTGATTAAAAATATCAAAGTCGATATTTCAGTATACAGCGCAATCAAATGAAATGAGTTTATAAATTATATGAATTTATAATCCTATCTTTCTTTATCCTTAAATTCCTGAGTCAGGCATGGGATGCCAGATCAACTGCAGATGCTAAAAAAAACATGTAACATCTTTGACCAGTTGCAGAGGAACTTCAGATCTGATCTCACACAATGTGGTTTAATGGATAAATCTGAGTTTGAAACCAGGAAGAAAACCTGGCTCTATTCCTAGCTCCAATATTAGATGAATAACCTTAATCTCAGTTACATCAATCATAAGAAGACAATAAACCCTGCAACAGGGAAGCCAAGAGAAAAAAATTCAATGGGTTAATCAATCACACATCAGAAATACGAAACTGTGAGAAATGATCTAGGTTCTCTGGAAAAAGAGGATCAGTAACATTTTTTTCTTTTTGAGAGAGTCTCACTCTGCCACCCAGGCTGGAGTACAGTGGAGCAAGATCTCAGCTCACTGCAACCTCTGCCTCCTGGGTTCAAGCGATTCTCCTGCTTCAGCCTTCCAAGTAGCTAGGATTACAGGCATGTGCCATCACGCCCAGCTAATTTTTGTATTTTTAGTAGAGATTGGGTTTCACCATGTTGGCCAGGCTGGTCTCAAACTCCTGACCTCAGGTAATCCACCCACCTCAACCTCCCAAAGTGCTAGGATTACAGGCCTGAGACACCGGGCCTCGCCAGATCAGTAACGTTCAAAGGTATTCATTACTTCTCAAACTTCAGAAATGAAAAGGTATTCCATAAAATAGACACTCACGGGGGAGCAATGCCCATGGCGTGGAGATTAGCCAGGCCCACCATGTTGGCATTGCCGATGAGTCCTGGCTTCAGTGCCAGCTGGGCTTGGATTCGAGCTTGTAGTTCAGCTGCTTTCCTTGCCTTCTCAATGGCATCATTCATGAAAGTGGCAGCCTGGGAGGGTTGAATAGTGTTGCCAATTGGAAGTCGCTCTGGTTGGGAGGAAGAAGGAGTCTTTGGCTGTGAGACAGAGAAAAAGAAATCAGAGGAATTGAGACAGGCAGACAGATACACATACACACACACATATACACACACGCATCATGGTAGACGGTAGTAGATGATTCTGAAGCGAAACATGCAGTCACCTCTTCTGGGCTCTCATTTTGAGTGGATGGCAAGAAATTCTGTGCAAAAGATTATTCTTTACAGAATAATTTAGACACAATACCTGAGGTGTAGGGGGGCTAATGAAGCTCAGCTGTTTTTTCCTCTCCTCAATTTGTCGTGTTGCTGCCTCCATCATCTGTTTGATCTGCTCTCCAGGAAAAATAAAAAATTGAAAAACTGTTAATTTCTCCTTTTTACTTCTCCCATTCAGGTTTCTAAACCCACAAGGCTCTCAAGTCTAGAAACTTAAAACTTTCTGGATGATTAGAACATATTCTGCCTGCATTATAGGGCAGAAAATTTAGTCAAGATAAGTAAGCACAGGAATTTTTCAACCCATGTTCCTAAGGCAAAATTAGCATATTAGGTAGTAACAGAGTGTGAGGACTGAGACTCTGGAGTCAGAGAAATCTGAGCTTGAATCTTAACTCTGCCAGTGAATGCCTTTGTTACCTTGGATAAGGAACTTAGTCTCGAAACGTCCAAAGTGTCTAAAACGGAGAAAAACAGTACCTATCTTATAGGTCTGCTGTAACCACTTAAATAATGCATACAAACCTAACAGAACCTACACAAATTATTATACTTAAAATTTCTTTTTAAATCATGATATAAGTACTAGAATTACTAGTTTGGGAAACAAGAGACGATGGTGCAAAGACTTGCTCCCTAGTCTCTATAAATACCTTGTGTCCTAAAAAGTTCAGAATGATAAGCTTTGAGGGTGTGACCAAACAACTCTTCTTGCATTTTGCAAAACAGACCTGTTCTTAAAGTGCTTCAAGATATTTTTAAAAATTTGTCTTTAACATTTTTTCTTGAGTAGGTGATATATTCAAAATTCAAAAATTACAAAAGGGCCAGCATGGTGGCTCACGGCTATAATCCCAGCACTTTGGGAGGCTGAGGTGGGTGAATCACTTGAGGTCAGGAGCTCAAGACCAGCTTGGCTAACATGGCGAAACACTGTCTCTAGTAAAAATACAAAAATTGGCCAGGTATGGCAGTGGGCACCTGTAATGCCAGCTACTCAGGAGGCTGAGGCAGGAGAATCACCTAAACCCAGAAGGCGGAGGTTGCAGTGAGCCAAAATCATGCCACTACACTCCAGTCTGAGCAACAGAGGGAGACTCCCGTCTCAAAATAAATAAATAAGAAAATAAAAATCACAAAAGGACATGTGAGTACTTCCATCCCCATTCTCCATGAAAAACATCATTGGCTGGGCATGGTGGCTCACGCCTGCAATTCTAATGCTTTGGGAGGCTGAGGCAGGAAGATCATTTGAGCCCAGGAGTCCAAGACCAGCCTGGGAAACATGGCAAAACCTCATCTTTACAAAAAATACAAAATTTAGCCAGGCATGGTGGCCTGAAGTCCCAGCTACTTAGGAGGCCAAGGTGGGAGGATCACTCAAGCCCGGGAGGCAGAGGTTGCAGTGAGCCAAGATCTTGCCACTGAACTCCAGCCTGGACGACAGAGTGAGATCCTGTCTCAAAAACAAAAACAGACTGGCCACAGTGGCTCACACCTGTAATCCCAGCAGTTTGGCAGGCCGAGGTAGGTGGATCACTTGAAGTCAGGAATTCCAGAGCAGCCTGGTCTACATGGTGAAACCTCTGTCTCTACTAAATACAAAAATTAACCATGCGTGGTGGCGCATGCCTGTAGCCCTGGCTACGGGAGGCTGACACAGGAAAATTGCTTGAACCTGGGAGGCGGAGGCTGCAGTAAACCAAGATTGCACCACTGCGCTCCAGGCTGAGCGACAGAGACATACTCCTCAGAAAAAAAAAAAATCATCTGTTTCTTTCCTTTCATAAATAGCATATATATGCAAATCCATCCATCTATATGTATGCATATGTTCTATTACACCCTTCGCATATTAAATGGTAAAAGAAACACATTGTTTATGTGGTATCAAAATTATTTAATGATGCCAATTGAAAAAACACAAATACTTCTTGTTAAAAAAAAGTACAAAGTTGGCCAGGGTTGGTGGCTCACACCTATAATCTCAGTACTTTGGGAGGCCAAGGCAGGCAGATCACTTGAGGTCAGGACCAGCCTGTCCAACATGGAGAAACTCCATCTCTACCAAAAATACAAAATTAGCCAGGCATGGTGGCACATGCCTGTAATCCCAGCTACTCGGAAGGCTGAGGCAAGAGAACTGCCGGAACGCGGGAGGCAGAGGCTGTGGTGAGCAAAACTCCATCTCAAAAAAAAAAAAAGGCTTCCCCAAACACTAAACATTAATTCAAATAAGATCACAAGAGGTACAAGAGAGGTGGCACACACCTGCAATCCCAGCACTTTGGGAGGCCAAGACGGGTGGATCACCTGAGGTCAGAAGTTCGAGACCAGTCTGCCCAACATAGTGAAACCTCTCTCTACTAAAAAATAATAATAGTAATACAAAAAATTAGCCAGGCACGGTGGCTCACGCCTGTAATCCTAGCACTTTGGGGAGGCTGAGGCAGGCGGATCACCTGAGATCAGGAGTTCAAGACCAGCCTGGCCAACACGGTGAAACCTCATCTCTATTAAAAATACAAAAAATTAGCCGGCCATGGTGGTGAGTGCCTGCAATCCCAGCTACTAGGGAGGTTGAGACAGGAGAATCACTTGAACCTGGGAGGCTGAGGTTGCAGTGAGCCGAGATCGCGACACTGCACTCCAGCCTGGGCGACAAGAGCAAAACTCTCTCTCAAAAAAAAGAAATCATAATAAATACAGACCCATGCACCCTTTGCTTCTTCAACTCACAAAACCACTTTGCTTCTAGTCCTTAAATACTAACCTGGAGCTTAGTTAGCATGCCAGGGCTCTCTGATGGAGGTCCAGGAATCACCTCTGGCTCTTCTTCCACCTCCTCAAAACGGGGTATTCGACGCTTCTTTACTCCTGACGATTCCTTAGAGATCTCAGAGTCATCACCAAACACCTCCTAAGGGAACCCAAGATGAAAGAAAAGCTGTATCCCTCCCCACAGGGAGAAGGAAAGAATTATCCTAGCCCCTACCAGCATTTTCTGGCTTTTCCCAGGGGAATATGACACAACCTTGCAAATAGCTACCTGCCAGAAGCAGGATCTACTAGGCTCTCCACCAAGTGGACCATCTCACCCAACTTCAACATTCTCCTGATCCAGTCAAACAAATTTCATTCCCATGTTCTTATAAATGTTCCCATCTCAAGGTCTTTGCAAACGCTACTGCCCACATTTATAATGTCTCTCAACTTTTCCACAACCCCTGTTCCAAATCCTGCCTAAAACTCACCTCCTACAAGAAGTTTTCCTCATTATAAGCTCACCCCACTCTGATCAAACTTTTGTTTCACATTGTTTTAGCACCTAAGAGCTTGGTTCATACTAGGTTAAATTACATTGTTGATATTTTGTTTGCCAAGTGTTAAGTATTTCAATATTAGTACAGTTTTCCCAACTAAGTCTAAGCTCTTCCAGGAAAGGGGCTTTCTCTTTCTTCTTCAGTAATCCCCATTAATACCTTGTTTTCATCAAACAATGGGAACTCAAATATGATGACTAATTTGCAAGGTGAATTTAACAGGACCGAGAGTGGCCAACTGGAAGGGACAATGGGAAAAAGCAAATGTACACACCGGTGGTAGGCTTTGGGTGACATCCCCTCTTCACTAGGAGGGCTCGTGTTTTGCAAGGACATATCCTCAGCCAGGGGCGAGCGCTTCCTGGAACTCCTACAGTTCAAGAAAAAGGACTCTCCCATAATATATTGTCTGGGGTGGGGACTTGAATGGACCAAAAATGGGACCCGTATCCCAAGGCTATCTAGATACCTCCTTCAAGAAACCATTTTTATTAGTCCCACCCAATGTGGTCATCTCATTCACAGCATGCCCTCAGCACTCATACAGAAGTATGCCCTACAGGCTTGGTGCAATGGCTCACACCTATAAATCCCAGGATTTTGGGAGGCCAAGGCAGGCAGATCACAAGGTCAGGAGTTTGATGTATCTCAGCTTTTTGGGAGGCCAAGGCAGGCAGATCACCTGAGGCTGGGAGTTCAAGACCAGCCTGACCAACATGGAGAAACCCCGTCTCTACTAAAAACACAAAAATTAGCCAGGCATGGTGGCTCATCCCTGTAATCCCATCTACTCCAGAGGCTGAGGCAGGAGAATTGCTTGAACCTGGGAGGTGGAGGCTGCAGTGAGCCTAGATCGTGCCATTGCACTCCAGCCTAAGCAACAAGAGTAAAACTCTGTCTCCAAAAAAAAAAAAATAAAGAGTTCGAGACCAGCCTGACCAACATGGTAGAACCCTGTCTCTACTATACATATAAAAATTAGCCAGGCGTGGTGGCTTGTGCCTGTAATCCCAGCTACTTAGGAGGCTGAGGCAGGAGAATTGCTTAAAGCTGGGAGGTGGAGGTTGCAGTGAGCCGAGATCACGCCACTGCACTCCAGCCCGGGCAACAAAGCAAGACTCCATCTCAAAAAAAAAAAAAAAAAGAAGTATGCCCTATTATGACATAATCATCACTATATAGATCTGTGTATACTACGGATCAATCATTCCCCCTTAAATATAACAAAATTCAACGTAAGTCTGAAATTCTGTAGCCAACTCTAAAATTTACACGAAACTGCTACTCAGATTTTATAATATGGGTCTATATACTACATTTTGTGGTACCCCTGCCTCTATTAAATTACAGCTCCTGAGCTCAAGAGATCCTCTTGCCTCAGCTTCCCAAGTAGCTGGGATTACAGGCACATGCCACAGTGCTTGGCAAATTACAAATTGTTTTAATGCAGGACTATCTCTCCTCTGATCACTCTACAATGCTCTAAACACAAAGGGCACACATCTCTCTGGTTTTTCTTGTTCCATAGCCTGCCCAGGGGACCAATCAGACATTGCTTATTTAAAAAGCAACGGGATAGCCAAGGTATCAAAAGAACTTTGGAAGATTTCATAGGAGTCACAGAATTTTTTTTACTAAAGAGAGATACTGGGAAATGAGTAGAAAGATAGGCTACTTGACACTGCTAATACTGAAAGAGGCCAGGATTAGTCAGCAACTACAGAATAAAAAGTGTAGTAGTTAAGGAGGCACTGACAACTCTTCCAAGTGTTTCACTCGTGGCACCAGGTGACCAGCAATATGCCATGTGGCAAATGGTAAGCTCTCAAGAATATAATAAATAATAGTTAATTTGTGGTATCCTATCTAAAAGTGCATTGCGGAGAAACCTCTACAAAGAGACATCAATGAGGTCTACAGCTCAGGTACCAGTGGAGTCACATTCTGAAACAACTTATAGGCCTCAAATCAAACATAAAATCTTAGAATCAGTTTATAGGCAGTAGTAAGAAGGAAAAAAAAAGGAAATATGGAGAAAGATGAGAACCAAAACTCCTGTTATCTAAAAAAAGACAAAGCTACCAATTATTTCTTTGGATATTTCAACCCATGAACTTGGGTAGTTCATTATCATAAGATGGTGATGACACAAAATTCACCTCTCCTACTTTAACGTCTAAGTACCTCTCTTGAACATTTGGTGCTCTAAATAGTGGATATCAAAGTGTGAACTGGTAAGCTCGGCAACTCTCGTTACCATTCAAAACAGTCCTGAGCTCATGAGACAGTAAATTGTAACCTACCTTTAGCTCTCGTTTTCTGCTCCTGTCACTGCTAGACTTGGAATGCCTAGAGCTTCGGCCTTCCTCCACAGCCTCAAACAGTTTGTCCACAAACCGGAGAGTAGAATCATCAAGAAAAGGTTTCAGATGATCTGACAGGAAAAAAGGCGGTGGTAGGATCGGAAAGATAAGAGTATATAGTCTAATACTAGGCCTAGAACAGGTACCAACATTGGAATTTCATTCCTAGGAGTGAAACAAATTTTAAGTTCTTTGCAGGATTCCCATCTCTCTTACAGTGAATGATCTTGCCCTTTGAGGTGAAAATACAGTTATAATTTTTCAGAGTGGGAAGTCAGTCAGAACAACCTGTTTAGGTTGAACATCAAGTTTAAGATGAATAACCACCCTAACCTTTCCCAATAGCAAGCTGTAGGAGACTACCATTAACAAAATCTATCTCCTTCAAGCTTTTTCACGTATTTCATAAAGACTTTTATAGGTTGAGATGTCAATCTGAATAACTGAATATGCCTATCTGACTTTAGCATACTTCCTAAGTAAATCTAACTTGGGTGACTCAGTATGGTAGCCAAAGGAAGATTTAAAATATATCACAAATAACATAAAAAATAAGCAATAAGAGAAAAAGCAAAATTATTATTTAGGCTACTTGCATTATAATACAAATGAAAATAAAATATGGCCTGCCCTTTTTTTAGATGTTCCCAACAGAGAGAATTTTGGGAAAGTTCAAAGCATTGTTTGGGGTTACCCTGTAAGTTAAGACAAAAGATGCAGAAAGGTACATACCAGCCGCCTTTTTCTTGTCCATGCCCTTCCCCACACAGTTCAATGCTGCTGTGACCACTGTAGGCTCTGAGAAACCCAGCACCCTCTTCACTGTCTTCTCTATCCATGGTTTCAGCTCATCCAGCTCCCTCTTAGACAGTGCCATTTTTGAGGAAAAAGAGAACAACAGCTCAAACAGGACTCAGTACTACACCTAAAAAATAAATAAATAAATAAATAAATAAAAAAGAGAGAGAGAGAGAGACAAGTTAGAGAATAAGAGAAGTCTACAGTGGGCCAGGTGTGGTGGCAATCCCAGCACTTTCGGAGGCCGAGGCGGGAGGGTCATTTAAGCTCAGGAGTAGAGCAGCCTGACCAATATGGTGAAACCTCGTATCTACTAAAAATAGTAAAAATGAGGCTGAGCGTGGTGGCTCATGCCTGCAATCCCAGCACACTGGGAGGCCAAGGCAGGCGGATCACAAGGTTAGGAGTTCGAAACCAGCCTGACCAATACTGTGACACCGTCTCTACTAAAAATACAAAAATTAGCTGGGCATGGTGGCATGTGCCTATAATCCCAGCTACTCAGGAGGCTGAGGCAGGAGAATTGCTTAAATCCAGGAGGCAGAGGTTGTAGTGAGCTGAGATTACAACACTGCACTCCAGCCTGGGAGACAGGGCAAGACTCCATCTAAAAAAAAAAAAAAAAAGTAAAAATGAGTTGTGCATGGTGATGAATGCCTGTAATCTTAGCTACCCAGGAGGCTGAGGCAGGGGAATTGCTTGAACCAGGGAGGTGGAGGTTGCAGTGAGCCGAGATCATGCTCTTGCACTCCAACCTGGGCAACAAGAGTGAAATTCCATCTCAAAAAAAAAAAAAAAAAATTAAAGTGGATTCAGGGAAACGTCAGTACATCAGGAATGCATTCTCCACCCCTATTTTCAATCCCTAGACAAGTTCTTCCAACTCATTTGAAGGCAAATATTTTCCCCAAGAACCGTATCTCAAAACAGAAAGAGATCCTATTTTTTTTTTTTCCAAGACGCAGTTTCACTCTGTCACCAGGCTGGAGTGCCGTGGCACAATCTTGGCTCACTGCAACCTCTGCCTTCTGGGTTCAAGTGATGCTTCTGCCTCAGCCTCCCAAGTAGCTGGGACTACAGGTGCATGCCACCACATCACGTTAATTTTTGTGTTTTTAGTAGAGACAGGGTTTCACCATGTTGGCCAGGATGGTCTCAATCTCTTGATCTTGTAATCCACCTGCCCTGGCCTTCCAAAGTGCTGGAATTACAGGCGTGAGCCACCAGGCCCGGCCCCACTTGATTTTTAACTCCAACTCTTAAGTTGACCAATGAAACCTGTGGAATAAAAAAACTCTGTGAATAAGCTAAGTCTGAGATATGAGACTTTCTTTCTTGATCCTGTCATATCAACAAGGACTTGCAAACATAGTAACACTAAAACAAAACTAAAAAAGCCCATCCAGGGGCTGGCTTTTCCATTCTCCCTACTTCCAGGCAGGCATTCACTGACTTACATAGGCTTCCTTTCTTTTTTGTTTTTTCTTGTTTTTTGTTTTTGAGACAGAGTCTCGCTCTTTTGCCAGGCTGGAGTGCAGTGGCGCAATCTC
>CAUYLG010015465.1:0-11609 GCA_963573385.1 Cacajao melanocephalus
TTTGAAGTTACTTATTTTACTACAGCGGATGCACCTACCCCACAGATCTAGGCCTTCCTGGGTTAAGCTGTGCTTACTGTGACACTCTCAGACCTCATCGCTTCCAAAATATGTTCTCCATGTGTGGATGGTACCAGCCGAGCCCGACTCAAAGGGCACCCAGTCCTGTATACTCAGCACTGAGAAGTGCCACGCCAGCCGGAAGAGTTGTGCTGGCGACCCGTGTGGCCCCTCCACTGGGTATCTCCCAGTTTGTGGGCAACAGAAATTCGTCTGAAATTGCGGTGTCCACTCGCTCTCTGAGCTTTCACCGGGAGCTACAATCCTGCACTGCTGCTAATCGGCCATCTTGGATCTCTCTCCCGCTTTTTTTTTTAAAAAGACATTTGAATACATTTATCTTGCATGTGATGATATATTCCATTTCTTGAAAAGTCAAAAAATATATCTCTTTTCCACAGCTGGAATAAATGTGATATTTCACAGTGAAATATCAAGCGAACCAGGTGCAAGACTGAATCTCTCTTGCACCTGGTTTAATATCCCCAAAATCTTTAAATTCTCGTTGCTAATAGCACTTACCCTCTACTCATACACTAAGCCTGAGCTGGATTAATCCATTTTCTACTAACGTGCTTTGTGCTTCATTCCTGTAACTGTCTTTATACCCTGCACAGCAATTCTATAACAAAGCCTCTCCTTTGATAATCTACCTAGTACCCTAATTCTTCTAAAACTGGCACTTTGTCTTTTTCTCCTCTGTTCTTTTAGGAACTTGAGTTCTGATTCTGAATCCCAGGATGAGCAACTGGGACTAGAGCACCTGCTGCCACAATCCCAGACATCAACTTCCTATCCAGATAATGTCTGTCTCCCTTGCTGCTAACATTGCTGTTTTTAACCTGTCCACCAGATCACCAACACCTTACTGGTTTCCTGGACTTCCCTAATACTGACTGCTTACCTAGATTGCCATTTCCTATCCCAAAATTCTTAGACATTGTTCTGCCTGGCTGGATTTCTTCCCCACTGCCTTTAACTGAATATGTCTTATACTAATATAGTGAACACATTTAATTCTCAGGTACTAACTTTGTTTGACTGACCTCTCCTGCCACTGACTGAATTTCAATTTTTAAAAATAATTTAACTTTATAGTTTAACAAAATACACTTTGTCATAAAAGCTATGCATGTTATCTGGAATTCATTGCGCGTGTACTGTATAAGGTATAGATCTCAGTTGCTTATTAATTTATTGATTACCATGTACATAACTAGCAGATAAAACATTAATGATTCTTTTCTCCATTTATTAATGATTTTTATCTTCATTGAATACATTTTTCAGTAGCTTTAATTCTTATAATACTTTGAATCAATTTCTGAATGTTTTATTCCACTGATGAGTCTCCTTCATTTAGTTATACTATCACATAATTCTGACAGCTGTGGTTTCTAGTATGTGTGAATTTAAAGTACTTTATTTAATCATTCTGACAATGAGAGGCATATTTCTCTATTTAAATCTTCCATTTTTTACTCATTAGGCTCTCAATTTCCTTCATTTCACATACTTAATTGATGCACAAGTACTTAATGTTTCTAGTAACTATTGTGAAAGGATTTCCTTTCTTTTTGGGGTTATTCATTGTATTTTATGTATTATTCACATTTAGGGATATATTCAATTTGTTTTTGTAGATTTACTTCCTTCCACAATTCTGATGAACTCATTCATTACTGCTGGTAATTTTTTGGTTTACTTCTTTGGGTTTTCTGAGTATATATTCATGTCATAAGTGAAAGTGGGTTTTCCTGTATCTTATTTTGCTAAACATACCTTCAATTCTTTTTTTTTTTTTTGTTTGTTTTTTTGCTCTCTGGTAATCATGGTAAATATTCCTTTAAAAGGGAGTGGTGACTAAGGAAGGAAAAATAACTAGCATTTGTGGAGTGCTACTTTGCCTATTCTTGATTTTGGAGAAGGTAATTCTAGTCATACTTCTCCATTAAACATACTGTTGTTCCTATTTTTAATATGCCCTTTTCAGGTTAGGAATGAAAACATTTAATTTTGTTAATCAATAAAATATGTTGAATGTTATCAATATTTCTTGGCCGCTATTGAAAAACTAACTTAAAATATTGTCCCATTAACACATAATACTAGTCTTGTATTCATGGAATAAATAGCAACAGTCATAGTTGATAGATTTTTATTATGCTAAAAAATACATAAGATAAATTCTGTTAACAAATTTTTAAGTGTATGATACAGTATTGTTGAGTATAAGATCAATGTTATACAGCAGATATATAGAACTCTTTCATCTTGCATAACTGAGATATTTTTACCCATTGAAAAAATTTCCACTTCTCCCTGCCACCAGCCTCTGGCAACCAGCATTCTACTTTCTGCTTCTGTGAGTATGACTATTTTAGATAGCTCATATGAATGGAATAATGCAGCATTTGTCCTTTTGTGACTGGCTTATTTCATTTCACTTAATGACCTTCAGTTTTATTCACATTGTCTCAAATGGCAGGATTTCTTTTCTTCTTAAGGCTGAATAATATTCAAATGTGTATGTATGTGTATCTCTTATATACAGCTCACATTTGTTTCATCTAATGAAGAAAATAAGTGTTTTGCATATCTTGGCTGTTTTAAGAAATGCTGCCTTGACCATGAGAGTTCAGATATCTCTTCTAGATATAATTTCTTTTTGACGTATACCCAGAAGTGGGAGTGCTGGATCATATATTAGTTCTATTTTTAATTTTGTGAGCAACATCCATACTGTTTTCCACAGTGGCTGCACCATTTTACATTCCCACCAGAAGTGCACAAGGGTTCCCTTTTCTGCACAACCTGAATAACAGTTATCTTTTATCTTTTTTATGATAGCCTTCTTAATAGGCAGAACGATATATCTCATGATCATTTTAATTTGCATTTCCCTTATTAGTGATGTTGAGCATCTTTTCATGCAGTTGTTGGCCATTTGTATGTCTTTGACAAAATGTCTATTCAGGTTCTTTACCCATTTTATGAATTGTGTTATTAGTTTGCTTGTCATTGAATTGAGTTCCCTTATGTATATTAGATATTAACCCCTTATTAGATATATGATTTGCAAATATTTTCTCTCATTCTGTAGGTTGCTTTTTTATTTAATTGATTATTTTCATGCTGTGCAGAAACTTTTTAGTTTGATGTGGTCCCACTTGTTTATTTTTGCTTTTGTTACCTATACTTTTGGTATCCTATCTAAAAAATCATTGTAAAGACCAGTGTCAAGAAGCTTTTCCCCGTCCATGTTTTCTTGTAGGATTTTTACAGTTTAAGGTTTTATGTTTAAGTCTTGAATTGATTTTGAGTTTACATACAGTTTAAGGTAAAGTCCAATTCCATTATTTGGCACGTGGTATCTCATTTTCCTAGCACCATTTATTGAAGAGACTATCCTTTCCCCATGTGTGGCAACTTGGTCAAAGAATCATTGGCTGCATATGCATGGGTTTATTTCTGAGCTCTGTATTCTATTCCATTGGTCTGTGTACTTGGCTTTATGCCACTACCATGTTGTTTGATTACTATTAATATTTGTAATACCATTTGAAATAAGAAACTGTGATTACTCCAACTTAGTATCTTTTGCATTAGATGGCTTTAAGTAATCAGGGTATTTTATGTGGTTCCAAATGAATTTTAGGAGTACTTTCTCTATCTCTGAGAAAAATGCCATTGGAATATTAATAGACATTTCATTGAATGTGTAGATTGCTTTGGGTAGTATGAACACTTGAACCATATTAATTCTTCTCAACCATGAACAAGGGATATCTTTTTTTGTTTGTTGTGCTCTATTTCATTAATGTTAACAGATTTCAGTGTCTAGATTTTTTTACTTTTATATCTATCTATCTATCTATATATATCTAGCTATATATATATCTCTCTCTATATATATATCTTCTCTGACCATGATGGAATAAAACTAGAAATCAACAATGAGAGGAATTCTGGGAACTATACAAATATATGGGAATTTTTCTGGGCACAATGGCTCACGCCCATAATCTCAGCACTTTGGGAGGTTGAGGTGGACGGATGACTTGAGGTCAGGACTTTGAGACCAGTCTGGCCAACATGGTGAAACCATGTCTCTACTAAAACTACAAAAACTAGCCAGGTATGGTGTCTCATGCCTGTAGTCCCAGCTGCTCAGGAGGCTGAGATAGGTTAATTGCTTGAACCTGGGAGTTGGAGGTTGCCATGAGTTAAGATTGTGTCACTGCACTCCCACCTGGGTGATAGTGTGTGTGTCTCCACAAAAAAAAAAAAAAAATCACAAATATTTGGGAATTAAACATTATTATCTGAATCACCAGTTAGTCAGTGAAGAAAATAAGAAAATTGAAAAATTTTAGCAAGGTCTCCGAATACAAAATCAATATGCAAAAATTACTAGCATTCCTATAAAACAACTACAGTCAAGCCAAGAGCCAGATTAGGAATGCAATCCCATTCACAATTGCTATTTTAAAAATACCTAGGAATATAGCTAACCATATAAATGAAAGATCCCTACAAGGAGAACTACAAAACAGTGTTCAAAGAAATCAAAGATGACACAAATGGAAAACATTCCATGTTACTGGACAGGAAGAATCAATATTGTTAAAATGGCCATGGTGCCAAAACAATTTATAGATTCAATGCTATTCCTATTAAACTGTCATTGACATTCTTTACAGAACTAGAAAAAACTATTTCAAAATTCATATGAAACCAAAATGTAGTGCAAATAGCCAAAGCAATCCTAAGGCAGAAGAACAAAGCTGAAGATATCATGCTACTCAACTTCAAATTATACTACAGGACTACATTAAACAAAACAGCATAGTACTAGTACAAGAACAAAGAACAGACACATAGATCAATGGCATAGAATAGAGAACTCAGAAATAAGACCACATCTACAACGGTCTGATCTTTGACAAACCTAACAAAAACAAACAGTGGGGAAAGTAATCTCTATTTAATAAATGTGCTGGGATAACTGGGTAGCTATATGCAGAAGATTGAAACTTGACCCTACCCTTACACCATATACAAAAATTAAGATATAGTAAAGAATTAAATGTAAAATCAAAATTATAGAAACCCTGGAAGACAACCTATGCAATATCATTCTACATATAGCTACAGGCAAATATGACAGACACCAAGAGCAATTGAAACAAAAGCAAAAATTGACAAATGGGATCTTATTGAACTAAAGAACTTCTGCACAGAAAAACTATCAACAGAGTGAGCATACAACCTACAGAATGGTAGAAAATTTTTGCAAACTATGCATCTGACAAAAGTCTAGTATCTAGCATTTATAAAGAACTTATTAAAAACCAAACTTATTGAAAAGTGAGCACATGATATTAACAAATACTTTCAAAAGAAGGCATACATGCAGCCAATGATAATATGAAAAGAAGTTCAACATCACAGATCATTAGAGAAATGTGTGTCATAACCATAATGAGATACCATGTCACACCAGTCACAATGACTATTTTTTTATTACTATTATTTCAATAGTTTTTAGGCAACAGGTAGTGTTTGGTTACAGGGATAAGTTCCTTAGTGAGATTTTGATGCACCCACCACCTGAACAGTGTAAACTGTACCCAATGGGTAGTCTTTTATCCTTCACCTTCCTCCCATCCTTTCCCCAGATTCCCCAAAGTTTATTGTATTATTCTTATGCCTTTGTGTCCTCATAGCTTAGCTCCCACTTATAAGTGAGAATATACCATGTTTGGTTTTACATTCCTGAATTACTGCAGTTAGAATGATGGTCTCCAACTCCATCCATGTTGCTAAAAATGCTATTATTTTGTTCCTTTTTAAGGCTGAGTAGTATTCTATGGTGTATATTTACACATCACATTTTCTTATTCACTCATTGATCAATGGGCATTTTGGCTAGTTCTATATTTTTGCAATTGTGAATTGTGCTGCTGTAAACATGTGTGCAAGTATCTTTTTCATATAATGACTTATTTTTCTCTGGGTGGTTACCCAGTAGTGGGACTGCTGGATCAAATGGTAGATCTACTTTTAGTACTTTAAGAAATCTCCGTACTGTTTTCCATAGTGGTTGTACTAGTTTACATTTCCATCAGCAGTGTAAAATTACTCCCTTTGCATCACATCCATGCCAATATCTATTATTTTTTGATTTTTAAATTATGGCCATTCTTGCAAGAGTAAGGTTGTGTCACATTGTGGTTTAGATTTGTATTTCCCTAATCATTAGTGATGTTGAGCATTTTTTCATATGTTTGTTGGCCATTTATATATATTTTGGAGAATTGTCTATTCATGTCTTTAGCCCACTTTTTGGTAAGATTTTTTTCTTGCTGATTTTTTGAGATATTTGTCGATTCTGGATGTTAGACCTTTGTCAGATATATATAGATTGAAAAAATTTTTTTCCACTCGGTAGGATGTCAGTTTACTCTGTTGATTATTTCTTCCACTCTGCAGAAGCTTTTTAGTTTAGTTAAGTCCACTTATTTATCTTTGTTTTTGTTGCATTTGCTTTTGGGTTCATGGTCATGAATTCTTTGCCTAATCCAATGTCTAGAAGAGCTTTTTCTGAGGTTATATTCTAGAATTTTTATGGTTTCAGGTCTTTAAGTCTTTGATCCATCTTGCATTGATTTTTGTGTAAGGTGAGAGAGGAGGATCCAGTTTCATTCTTCTACACGTGGCTTGCCAAGTATCCCAGCACCATTTTTTGGATAGGGTGTCCTTTCCCCATATTGTTTTTCTTTGCTTTGTCAAAGATGAGTTGGCTGTAAGTATTTGGCTTTATTTCTGTGTTCTGTATTCTGTTCCATTGGGCTACATATCTTCTTTTATACCAGCACCATGCTGTTTTGGTAATTACGGCCTTATCATGTACTTTAAAATCAGTTAATGTGATGCCTCCAGATTTGTTATTTTTGCTTATTCTTGCTTTGGCTATGTGGGGTCTTTTTAGGTTCCTTCTGCATTTTAGGATTGTTTTTTTCTAGCTCTGTGAAGAATGATGAATGTGTTTTGATGGGAATTGTATTGAATTAGTAGTTTCCTTTTGGCTGTATGGTCATTTTCACAACATTGATTCTACCCATCCATGAGCATGGATTATGTTTCCATTTTTTGTATCATCTATGATTTCTTTCAGCAGTGTTTTGTAGTTTTTTTTTGGTAGAGATCTTTTTGGTTAGGTATATTCTTAAGTATTTTTTTTTTTGCAAGTATTGTGAGAGATGATGAGTTTTGATTCTTAACTTGGTAATGGTTTGTGTATAGTAGTGCTACTGATTTGTGTACATTGATTTTATATTCTGAAACTTTACTGAAGTCATTTATCAGATCTGGAAGATTTTTGGATGAGCCTTTAGGGTTTTCTAGGTATACAATCATATCATCAGTGAATAGGGACAGTTTGACTTTCTCCATTCCAATTAGGATGCCGTTTATTTTTTTCTCTTGTCTGACTTCTCTGGTTAAGGCTTCCAGTACTATGTTGAATAGAAGTGGTGAAACTGGGCACCCTTGTCTTGTTCCAGTTCTCAGGGGGAATACTTTTAACTTTTTCCTGTTTAGCATGATGTTTTCTGTGGGTTTGTCATAGACAGCTTTTACTAGCTTAAGGTATGTTTTCTCTATGCTTATTTTGCTGAGGATTTTAATTATAAAGGGATGCTGGATTTTGTCAAATGCTTTTTCTGTGTCTTTTGAGATGACCATGTGATTTTGTTTTTAAATTCTGTTTATGTGGTTTATCACATTTATTGACTTGCTTATGTTAAACCATCCCTGAATCCCTGGTATGAAACCCACTTGATCATGGTGGATTATCTTTTTGATATGCTGTTGGATTAGGTTAGGTAGTATTTAGTTGAGGATTTTTGTGTTTGTGTTTATCAAAGATACTGGTCTGTAGTTTTCTTTTTTTGTTATGTCTTATCCTGGCTTTGGTTTATGGGTAATACTGGCTTCAAAGAATACTTTAGGGAGGATTCCCTTTTTCTCTATCTTTTGGCATAGTTTCAGTAGGAATTTTACCAATTCTTATTTGAATGTCTGAGAGAATGCAGCTGTGAATGCATCTGGTCTTGGGCTTTTTTTTGTTGGCACTTTTTTTTTTTAATTGCCATTTCCATGTCACAGCTTGTTATTGGTCTTTTCAGAGTTTCTATTTCTTCCTGGTTTAATCTAGGAGGGTTGTATATTTCCACAAATTTATTCATTTCCCCTAGGTTTTCTAGTTTGTGTGCATAATGGTGTTCATAGTAGCCTTGAATGATATTTTGTATTTCTGTGGTATCTGTTATAATATCTCCAGTTTCTATACTAATTGAGCTTATTTGGATCTTTTCTCTTCTTTTCATGGTTAATCTCACTAATGGTCTATCCATTCCATTTTGTTTCAAAGAACCAGCTTTTTGTTTCATTTATCTTTTGTACTTTTTGTTTCAATTTCATTTAGTTCTGCTCTGATTTTTGTTTTTGCTTTTCGTGAGTTTGGGATTGAATTGTTCCTGTTTCTCTAGTTCCTTGAAGTGTGACCTTAGATTGTCTATTTGTACTCTTTCAGACTTTTTTTGGAGGCATCTAAGGCTATGAACTTTCCTCTTACCATTGCTTTATCCCAGAGGTTTTGATAGGTTGTGTCACTATAATCATTCAGTCCAAAGAATTTTTTAATTTCCGTCTTGATTTCACTGTTGACCCAATAATTATTCAGTAACAGATTATTTAATTTCCATGTATTTTGATGGTTCCTTTTGAAGTTGATTTCTATTTTTATTCCACTGTGGTCTTAGAGAGTACTGGATATAATTTTGATTTTCTTAAACTTATTGAGACTTGTTTTGTAGCCTATCATGTGGTCTATCTTGGAGAATGTTCCATGTGTTATTGAATAAAGTGTATATTCTGTTGTTGGGTAGAATGTTCTGTACATGTCTGTTAAGTCCATTTGTTCTAAGGTATAGCTTAAGTCCTTTTTTTGGTGGTGTTGACTTTGTCTTGATGACCTATATAGTGCTGTTGGTGGAATATTGAATTCCCTCACTATTACTGTTTTGCCATCTATCTCATTTCTTGGGTCTAGTAGTAATTGTTTTATAAAGTTGAGAGGTCCAGTTTCATGTGCATATATATTTAGGATTTTGATATTTTCCTACTGGACTAGTACTTTGATCATTATATAATGTTCTGCTTTGTCTTTTTAAAAATGTTTTTGCTTTAAAATTTGTTTTATCTGATATAAGAATAGTTACTTATGCTCACTTTTGGTGTCTATTTGCAACAAGTATGTTTGTCTACCCCATTAAGTTTATTTGAGTCCTTATGTGTCAGGTGAGTCTCTTGAGGATGATGAATTCTTATCCAGAATCACTATTACTGAGTCAAAACAAAACAAAACAAAAAAACCCACAGATGCTTGTAAGGTTGCAGAGAAAAAGGAATGCTTATATATTATTTGTGGGAGTATAATTTCATTCAACCAATGTGGAAGACAGTGTGGCGATTTCCCAAGGACCTAAAAACAAAAATGCCATTTGACCCATCAATTCCATTAGTGAGTACATATTCAAAGGAATGTAAATTGTTCTATTAAAAAGACACATGCATGTGTATGTTCTTTGTAGCACTATTCACAGTAGCAAAGACATGGAAACCACCTACATGCACATGAATGGTAGGTTGGATTTTTAAAATGTGGTACATATGCACCTTGGAACACTATGCAACCATAAAAAACAAAATGGTTGGCCAAGTGTGGTGACTAATGCCTGTAATCCGAGCACTTAGGGAGGCCGAGGCGGGCAGATCATGAGGTCAAGAGATCAAGACCATCCTGGCTGACATGGTGAAACCAAGTCTCTACTAAAAATACAAAAATTAGCCAGGTGTGGTGGTGCACACCTGTAGTCCCAGCTACTTGAGAGGCTGAGGCAGGAAAATCACTTGAATCTGGGAGGCAGAGGTTGCAGTGAGCAGAGATTGTGCCACTGCATTTGGCCCTGGCAACAGAGGGAGACTCCATCTCAAGAAAAAAAAAAAAAAAAAGTCATGTCCTTTGCAGGTACATGGATGGATCTAGAGGCCATTATTCTTAGCAAACTAACATAGGACTATAAAATCAAATACTGCATGTTCTCATTTATAAGTGGGAGCTAAATGATTAGAACATAAGGGAACAGCACACATGGGGGCTTATCAGAAGGTGGAGGGTAGGAGAAGGGAAAGGATCAGGAAAAATAACTAATGGATAATAGACTCAGTACATATGTGACAAAATGATCTGTACAACAAACCCTCATGACATGTCTACCTATAAAACCTGCACATGTTCCCCTGAACTTAAAATTTAAAAAAAAATTTAAAAATACAGGTGAGTATCAATGATGAATATTGATGCCAAAATCCTCAACAAAATGCTTGCAAACCAAATTTACCAATACATTAAAAAGACTATTCATCATGACCAAGTGATATTTATCCCTGTGATGCAAGTGTGATTCAACATTCACAAATCAATTAAAGTGATATATCAACAGAAGGAAGGACAAAAACTGCATGATCAATTCAGTTGATGTTGAAAAAGCATTTAATAAAAATTCAACATTCTTTCATGATGAAAACCCCCAAATGACTGGGCATAGAAGTAACATCATGACATAATTAGAGCCATATATGACAGACCTACAGCCAGTGTCACACAAAATGGGTAAAAACAAATTTTTTCTTTTAAGATCTGAAACACAATAGGGATGCTGACTTGTACCACTATTATTCAATATAGTGCTGGCAGTTATATTGAGAGTAATCAAAAGTGAGGGGGAAATAAAGGGCATCCAAATTAGAAAAGAAGGATTCCAATTATCTTTGTTTGTAGATTGTATGATCTTACACTTGCAGAAACCTAAACCTCCGCAAAAAATATTATAATTGATAAATTCAGTAAAGTTAGAGTACAAAATCAACATACAAAAATCAGCAGCATTTCTATATGCCAACATTGAACAATCTGAAAAAGAAATGATAAAAGTAATCTTATTCACAATAATCACACATAAGAATAATTAGGAATTTATATAACCAAAGAATTGAAATATCTATATAATGAAAACCATAAAACACAAAATAAATTGAAGAGGACTCACAAATATATTTTATGTTTTTGTATTGGAAGAATCAATGTTTTTAAAAGTTGCATACTATGCATTCAATTCAGTTACTATCCAAATACTAATGACACTATTTGCAGAAATAGAAAAAAAAATCCTAATATTTATATGGAACCACAGAAGTCCTAGAATAACCAAAGCTATTCTAAGCATGAACAAAACTAATCATATTACCTGACTTCAAATTGTACTACAGAGCTATAGTAACCAAAACACTATGGTCTCGGAATAAAAACAGACACACACATTAATGGAATAAAATGGAGAGCCCAGAAACAAATCCACATACCTGTAGTGAATTCAATTTTGACAAAGGTGCCAAGAACATATACTGTGGAAAAGACAGTC
>CAUYLG010015466.1:0-67236 GCA_963573385.1 Cacajao melanocephalus
CGATTTACTGGTTTATGTGCATAGAGGTGTTTGTAGTATTCTCTCATGGTAGTTTGTATTCCTATGGAGTAAGTGTTGATATCCCCATTATCATTTTTTATTGCATCTATTCAATTCTTCTCGCTTTCTTTTTTTGTTAGTCTGGCTAGCAGTCTATCTGTTTTGTTGATCTTTTCAAAAAAAAACAGCTTCTGGATTTATTGATTTTTTGAAGAGTTTTTTGTGTTTCTATCTCTTTTAGTGCTGCTCCGATTGTAGTTATTTCTTGTCTTCTGCTAGCTTTTGATTTTTTTTTTTTAATCTTGCTCTTCTAGTTTTTTTAAATTGTGATGACAAGGTGTATATCTTAGATCTTTCCTTACTTCTCATGTGGGCATTTAGTGCTATAAATATCCCTCTAGACACTGATTTAAATGTGTCCCAGACATTCTGGTACATTGTGCCTTTGTTCTCATTGGTTTCAAAGAACAGCTTTATTTTTGTCTTCATTTCATTATTTATCCAACAGTCATTTAGTAGAAGGTTGTTCAATTTCCATGTAGTTGTGTGGTTTTGAGTGAGTTTCTTAATCCTGAGTTCTAATTTGATTGCACTGTGGTATGAGAGACTGATTGTTATGATTTCCACTATTTTGCATTGCTGAGGAATAATTTACCTATAATTATGTGGTCAATTTTAGAGTAAGTGAGATGTGGTGCTGAGAAGAATGTATATTCTGTGGATTTGGGGTGGAGAGTTCTGTAGATGTCTATTAGGTCCATTTGGTTCATATCTATATTCAAGTCCTGGATCTCCTCATTAATTTTCTGTCTCATTGATCTGTGTAATATTAACAGTGGAGTGTAAAAGTCTCCCACTATTATTATGTGGGAGTCAAAGTCTCTTTGTAGGTTGTTAAGAACTTGCTTTATATATCTGGGTGCTCCTGTATTGGGTGCATATATATTTAGGATAGTTAGCTCTTTGTGTTTCATTGATCCTTTTACCATTATGTAATGCCCTTCTTCATCTCTTTCGATCTTTGTTTTTTTAAAGTCTGTTTTATCAGAGACTAAGATTGCAACCCCTGCTTATTTTGCTCTTTATTTGCTTCGTAAATCTTCTTCCATCCCTTTAAGTCTATGTGTGTCTTCGCATGCCAGATGGGTCTCCTGAATACAGCACACTGTAGGGTCTTGACTTTTTATCCAAATTGCCAGTCTGTGTCTTTTGATTGGGGCATTTAGCCCATTTACACTTAACTTTAATATGTTATGTGTGAATTTGATTCTACCATTTTGATACTAGCTGGGTTGTTTTGCCTGTTAGTTGATGCAGTTTCTTCATTGTGTTGTTGGTCTTTACCATTTGGTACATTTTTGCAGTGGCTGGTACTGGTTGTTCCTTTCCATATTTAGTGCTTTTTTCAGGAGTTCTTGTAAGGCAGGCCTGGTGGTAATGAAATCTCTCAGCAATTGCTTGTCTGTAAAGGATTTTATTTCTCCTTTACTTATGAAGCTTAGTTTGGCTGGACATGAAATTCTGGGTTGAAATTTCTTTTCTTTACAATGTTGAATATTGGCTCCCTCTCTGTTCTGGCTTGGAGGATTTCTTCTGAGAGATCCACTGTGAGTCTGATGAGCTTCCCTTTGCAGGTAACCTGACCTTTCTCACTAGCTGCCCGTAGCATTTTTTCCTTCATTTCTATCCTGATGAATCTGATGCTTATGTGCCTTGGGGTTGCTCTTCTTGAGGAATATCTTTATGATTTGCTCTGTATTTCCTGGATTTGAATGTTGGTTTGCCTTGCTAGGTTGGGGAAGTTCTCCTGTATAATATCCTGAAGAGTGTTTTCTAACTTGGATTCATTCTCTCTGTTACTTTCAGGTACACAGATCAAATGTAGATTAGGTCTTTTCACATAATCCCATATTTCTTGGAGGCTTTGTTCATTTCTTTTCACTCTTTTTTCTCTAGTCTTGCCTTCTCATTTTATTTCATTGAGTTGATCTTCAATCTTTGATATCCTTTTTCTGCTTGCTTGATCAATTCGGTTATTGAAACTTGTGTATGCTTCACGAAGTTCTCACACTGTGTTTTTCATCACCGTCAAGTCATTTATGTTCTTCTCTAAGCTATTTATTCTAGTTAGCCTTTCTTCTAACCTTTTCTCAAGGTTCTTAGTTTCTTTGCATTGGGTTAGAACATGTTCCTTTAACTCAGAGTAGTTTGTTATTATGCACCTTCTGAAGCCAGCTTCTGTCAATTCATCAAACTCATTCTCCATCCAGGTTTGCTCCCTTGCCAGTGAGGAGTTGTGATCCCTTGGAGGAGGAGAGGCATTCTGGTTTTTGGTGATTTCATCCCTTTTGCGCTGGTTTCTTCCCATTTTCATGGATTTATCTACCTTTGGTCTTTGAAGTTGGTGACTTTCAGAAGGGGTCTCTGAGTGGACATCTTTTCTGTTGATGTTGAAGCTATTTCTTTATGGGGGAGGGACCCACTAAGCCAGATCACTTGGCTCCCTGCCTTCAGCTTCTCTTTTTTTGTGGGGAATGGGAGGGTCTGTCTCATAGGCATTTGAGGAACCAGCCAAAACCTGCAGCACTGGCTGAAATGGCTGCTCTGAGTTGTGCTGGTAACCCACAGCTCTTGTCAGCTTGGTGACAGTCTCTTGGTATGCAGGCTGTAAAGAGCATGGGAGAAGAGCAGTATCTGAGCCAGAGTGCTGGAGTGGACCAAGATAAGTCCCTCATGGCCTCTCTTGGGTAGGAGGGGTCCTCTGGCAAGTTGCACTTCCTGGGTGAGGCAGCATCCCACCCTGCCTCAATTTGCCCTCCTTGGGTTACACCCACTGTCCAGTCAGTCCCATTGAGATTAACCTGGTACCTTGGTTGGAAATCCCGAGATCACTCACCTTCTGCATCGCTCTCACTGGGAACCATGCTCTGGAGCTGTTCCTATTCAGCCATCTTGGCAGAAGTCCATATTTTATATATACAGATAAAATTATCTGTTTGGCCTGTACAAAATAATATTTTGAAATATATATACACTATGAAATGACTAAATCTACCTGATTAATGTGTGTTATATCAGAGTTTTTTTTAGTGAGACCACTTTGTATCCATTATCAGCATATTTCAAGAATACAATATATTATTAACTATAGACACCATGCTGTATAGTAGATCTCCTGATCTTATTTTTCCTATCTAAATGAAATTTTCTACTGTTTAACCAACATCTCCCCAGTCTTCCTTTTTAACTACCTGGCCCCTGATTATTATCATTCCTCTCTCTACTTGTATGCTATGACAATTTCAGCTTCCACATATGAGTGAGATTATGTGGTATTTGTCCTTCTGTGCCTGATTTTTTTCATTTAACAGAATGTCTTCTAGATTCATCCATGTTGTTGCATGTGATTGAATTTCCCTCTTTTTTCTGGCTGAACAGTATTCCATTGGGTATACATACCTCATTTTCTTTATCTATTCATCATTGATGAATGCTTAAGTTGATTCCATATCTTGGCCAAGGTGAAAAATGACATGATGAATGTGTGAGTGCAGAAATGTCTTCAACATATCTATGTTATTTCTTTTGTGTATACACCCTGCAGAGGGATTGCTGGATTATATGGTAGTTCTATTCTTAAGTTTTTTAGGAACTTGCATACTGTTTTTCATAATGGCTGTACTAATTTACATCCCTAACAATGTACAAGAATTCCATTTTGTCCACATCCCCACCAACACTTATTATATTTTGTCTTTTTCATAACAACCATTCTAGCAGGTAGGAGATGATATTTCATTGTGGTTTTAATTGATTTTTCCCTGATAATTAGTGATGTTGAACACTTTTTACTATACTGTCTTCTTTTGAGAGATATCTATTCAGGTCCTTTGCTTATTTTTAATCAGATTGTGTGTGTGTGTGTGTGTGTGTGTGTGTGTGTGTTTTGCTATTTGAGTTTCTCATCTGTTTTAAATATTAACTCATTATCAGCTGTACTGTTTGCAAATATTTTCTCCCATTCTGTAGGTTGGTTCTTCACTCTGTCAATTGTTTTCTTGGCTGTGCAGATGCTTTTTAGTTTCATGTAATTTCAGATATCTAGTTTTGTTTTTGTTGCCTGTGATTTTGGAGTTATATCAAAAAATTCACTCCTCAGACTAAGGTCATGGGGCTTTTCCCTTATGTTTTCTTTTAGGTAGTTCCATAGTTTTATGTCTTATATTTATGTTCACAATCCATTTTGAGTTGATTCTTTTATAGAGTGAGATAAGATTTCATTCTTCTATATGTGGATATTCAGTTTTCCCAACACTATTTACTGAAAAGACTAGTTTCTCCCATTGTATGTTCCTGTTGCCTTTGTCGAAAATCAGTTGGCTTGTAAATGCATGCTTTTATTTCTGGGCTCTGTATTCTGTTCCATTGATGTATGTACCTGGCTTTTGCCAGTACCATGCTGTTTATATTACTCTAGTTTTATAGTATATTTTCAAGTCAGGGAGTGTGATGTTTCCAGGTTTCTTTGTTTTTGCTGAAGATTGCTTCTGCTTTCTGAGATCTTGTGTAGTTCTATACAAACTTATGATTGCACTTTCTCTATTTCTGTGAATAATGTCACTGGTGTTTTGAAACAGATCACATTGACTCTTTAGATCACTTTGAGTAGTATGGACATTATAATAACACTCATTTTTCCAATCCATTAACACAAGATATCTTTCCATTTGTTTGTGCTTTCTTCAGTTTCTTTCATCACTTAACTTTGCAAAAATAAAACCTCTTTACACTTTTTGCTAAATTTTACCCTCATATTTTGAATTTTTGATGTCACAATGTACATCTTTGGATCATTGCATGTTTTAATAAATTACTGTAACTATCATTATTATTTTAAATATACCAAGAGGTTTTGTTTTTCTTCACTTTTTTTTAAATAAACTTTTATTTTAGATTCAGGGGGTATGTATGCAAATTTGTTACCTGGGTATGTTGCGGGGTGCTGAGGTTTGGGGTATGAATAATCCCATCACCAAAGTAGGTTAGTTTTTCAACACTTATCTATCTCCCTCCATCCTCCATCAAGTAGTTCCCAATGTCTATTGTTGTCATCTTTATGTCCATGACTATCCAGTATTTGGCTCCCACTTATAAGTGAGAACAGTGATAATGTTTCTGCATTAATTCACCTAGGATAATGACCTCCAGCTGCATTCATGTCACTATAAAGAAGTTAATTTCCTTTATTTATGGCATCATAGTATTCCATGATGTGTGTATATATATCATATTTTCTTTATCCAGTCCACTGTTGATGGGAACCTAGGTTGATTCCATGTCTTTGCTATTATTAATAGTGCTGTGAGGAACATTCAAGGGCATGAGTCTTTTTGATAGAATAATTTGTTTTCTTTTGAACATATCACTAGTAATAGGATTGCTGAGTCCAATGGTAGTTCTGTTTTAAGTTCTTTGAGAAATCCTCAACTACTTCCCACAGTGGATAATTTACATTCTTACCAACAATGTGTACATATTCTATTTTCTTTACAGTCTCACCAATATCTGTTGTTTGTTGACTTTTCAGTAATAGCCATTCCATCTGGTATGAGACGGTATCTTACTGTGGTTTTGATTTGCATTTTTCTGATGACTACTGATGTGAAGAATTTTTTCATATGTTTGTTGGCTGCTTGTATGTCTTCTTTTGACAAGTGTCTGTACATGTCTTTTGTCCATTTTTTAATGTGGTAGGTTTTTTTGTTTTTTTTTTTGTTGTTGTTGTTGTTTGCTTATTGAATTGTTTAAATTTCGTATAGATTCCAGATATTAGGCCTATATTGGATGCATGTTTGTGAGTATTTTCTCTTATTCTCTAGGTTACTTAATTCCCATGACTCAAATATTTGCTTTTCTGATGTTATCACATGCATCCAGCAAGATTTCTTCATTACTTTTGTCTCTTTTTCCTTGAATGTATATTTCTAAATAATCTGTCATCAGATTTACAGATTCTTCTGCTTGATCAATTCTACTATTTATTGTTTCTATTAAATTTTTGAAATTTTTGTTTATTGTATTTTTCAGGATTTCTGTTTATTTTTTAAATTTATTTTATCTCTTTATTAAATATTTTTGTTCTGGTAATTTATTGTTTTATTTATTTGGATTACCTGTATTTCTTTAAAATTTTATGAGCTTCCTAAAACAGTTATTTTGGATTCTTTGTCTGGCACTTCTTACATCTCAATTTATTTAGGATTAGTGTCTCTATCACCTTATTTTGCTCATTTGGTTATGTCATGTTTTCCTAATTGTTCTGGATCATGTGATTGTGCATTGATGACTGCTTATTTGAAGCAGCAGGCCTTTATTTCAATATTTCCACACTAATTTTATCTGAAAAATTCCTGTGACAGGTGTGGCACAAAGGCAGGCGAAGTCCAGAGCAGATATGACTGATGTGGTGCTGCCAGAAGTCTGGGACCTACTACAGCACACATGATGCTTGAGCAAACCACAGGCTGGTAGATATTACAGCTGGCATTGTACTGGACCTCATCTGAATTCAAGGGCTGCTGAGGCCTGATGTTGAGAGCTGTCCAGAGCTCAGATTCTGATGTTAGCTTAAAGGCATTATATGCCAGAAATTGATTTTGCCATGCAGGTCCTGGGACTGCGTGGTTCTGCCTTGCCTTGTGTTGGAGAATATCTAGTGATTTAGTTCATGGGTAGCAACCTGGAATAATGGGGTTTCTTCTCAGTGGTGAGTTTTATTGTGGTGGGCCCAATGTTGAGTCCAAGGCAAAGTACTATGCTCACTTCACTCTTTTTCCCCAACTGCACAGCATGCTGTGCTGCCTGGGGTTTGGGGACATGTGGTGTGGGTAATGTAAAACTGTCCTTTTTACCATCTTTAATACATATTTTCTTATAATTGTGCTAAAACCAGATACTGTGGTCTATTACCTGATTTTCTTAGCTTTTGTGAAGGTATTTGTGTGCATGGACAGTTGTTCAAATTGATATTTCTGTGTAGAGACTATTGCTGGATTCTGCTATATTCCTATGTGCCTTCCAGTCTTGACATTTGGTAAGACATACTAGATGTGACAAATTCCATCTTCAGGAAGCTCTCAGAGACCTGGAAAAGAATGAACATTCTCAAATTGTTGCATACTGCAATAATATTTTATGTATGTTCTATCAATATATTTTGCTTATGTTTCATTAGTTTTTTTTAAATGTTTACAAAGACTTTTCCTCTGCTTACATATGTATGATTTGTTCTTTTTCTAAATTTCTGACAGGTAAATTCAGATAATGATTTCTGACATTTTTCTTTTCTTATATATGCATTTAATGATCTAAATTTCCCTCTATGAAATGTTTAAATAGGTTGCACAAATTTTTGTGTTTCCATTTTTACTTAATACCAAATACTTTCTAATTTTCCTTTTAATGTTTTTTTTAACCTCTCAGTTACTTAAAAGTGTATTTTCTAGCTTCTAAATATTTAGACTTTTTAAACTAGAAGTCTAAATTTTAAAAGTCTAGTTTAAAAGTTTAAAATTTTAGAACTCCATGGAACAAAACACTTTGCTTTTGTTAATTTAATTATATTTGAAGCAGAAAAGATTGTTTGCATGTTTTGAATTATTAAGAATTATTTTATGACAAAGGACGTTATATATCTTGTTAAATATTTTATTTTCACTTTATACAAATGTACATTCTGCTATTTTGGAGTGGATTGATCTATAAATGTCAATTACGTCAAGTAGGTCAAATCTTACATATCATTACAAATTTTCTAAATAGTTATTCTATCCACTATCAGGAGAGAGGTATTGAAATCTTAGATAATAATTGTCACTTTGTCTATTTTTCTTTTAGTTCCATAATATTTACATCATTATTTTGGGACACTCTTATAAGTTGAATACATCTTCAGAGCTGTTGTTCTTTTAATAAATTGAGCCTTGTGGTAGTTATCTGTTGCTACATAACAAATTACTTTAGAATTTAGCAGCTTAACACATTAAGATACATTATCTCATAATTGTGTGAGTCAGATATCTAGCATCACTTAGTTGGATGCCTCTGCCTCAAGGTCTTTTGTAATTTTCAGTCAAACATTAATACAATTGTGGCAGTAGTCTCATCTGAACACTTGACTGTGGCAGGGAATCTACTCCCAAGCTTTTTACATGGTTGTTGACAAGTCTTGGTCCCTCACTATATAACCTTTCCACAAGAGTACCTCATAACATACCAACTTATTTTATGAATGATGAGTAAGCAAGGACCTGAAGCAGAAAGAATTCTTTTTAAATCCTAATCACAAAAACTAAATCATTCTCTGCCATGTTCTATTTTATAGAAACAAGTCAGCAAATCCAGCCCACACTCAGGGTAGGTAATTACAAAAAGGGATAAATACAGGTGATAGGGATGACTGGAAGTCATCTTAGTGGCTGCCAACATTAATCTTTAATTTGAACCCAACATCAAAAACTGTCCTCAGGGAAGAAAATAGCCAGAATCACCAGCTCATCAGAGGGGTCTCTTGCTTCTTCAAAATTTGCATTCATCTCATCTTTGTGGCTTCTCCAAATTTATGATGTCTTCAAAATATTTTTAATACGTCTATGTTTTCTAATTTCCACTGAGAGCAATAGTCTACCATTACTTTCAGCTTGCTAACTGGAAGTGAGATGTTTTATTTTAATTAGTACATTCTTCATTTATAAAAGTTTGATTCAGTTTCTTTTCTCAACTCTTTGTTCCTTTTTAGTCTATTTTCTTCAATTATATTTTTATTTTTCTACAAATGTATTCTGAAAACTCTACTGATGATATTTTCTAAACTTTACCAATGATATTTTCTAAAAGTGTTGGAGGAAGTAGCACTTCACTCAATCTGCAAAAAAAAGTTTAAAATTCTCAAAGATTAAATATACAATGAAAGCAGGAATCCAAATGGTGTGTAACTCTAAAGTTGAATTTTTCTTAAAAACAGAATCCCATTATATATTTTAACAACTTACACTCTATTGTATCAGTTACAGGTAGAAAATATCATTAAGAAAGGAGAATGTGAAAGTGAATCGGATGAACAGGGAAATAAGTTTTTACCTTATAAATCATGTATTCAGGACACAGCACACATAGTATCTCTTGTATGCCATATATTCTTAATGAGAATATTCTCATCCTCCATGGATCAAAACGCTTTGATTTTGTATTACAGACCCTTTAATGTAGCCTCTACCAACCTATTCCATTTTTAAAGTTTTCAGTTCCTCTGTTGAACTTAATGCCATAATATTAATACTTATATTTTCTACATATCCCATGCTAGTCCATATCTAATGCCTTTGGTGTTCCTTCACCTTGTTACTTGCTGCTTCCTATTTCTCATGGATAATTCTTGCAATGTATGTATTTGCTTAATATTTATTGCAACTTCCTTCTAATATGCCTTCTTGAATTAGAGAAGCTAGAAAGTTGAAATGTTTTCCTAACTCTTTTGACTTTCATTTAAGTCTAGTAGGCATGCAAATCTTGAGTTTAGAACAGAAGCAACCAGAGAGAGCAAGAGAGCAAATTATGAAACATGAATTTTTTAAAAATAATATAAAGGTATTATCAGCTTCCTGATTCAGGCAGCTTCCTGATTAGAGTAGAAAAAAAAATGGCTCTAGAGTGAATATCTGTAGTGATCATTACTCAGATACACAGGTGGCTTCCTGTTAATGACAAGTGTAGCAAGTTCATTGGCAACCCCGTTCTGTAATGTTTTAGAATATTTTTTGGGAAGCACAGACTACAGTCCATCTCATCAACAGTCTTAATGATTAGATTTCATTTTAATGGTTCATTATAAATCTCTTTCTTTTCGAACAATCTAGAGAGGATTACATTCTTTGCATAAGAACCCTAATTGACATACTCATGCTTTAAATTTTGGCTCAGGTGATATCTCATTCAATATTTTAACAAATTATTTGATTACCTTTTATGAAATTCCTCCACAGAAGTACTTACACGATGTTTTAACACTGTATTACTTTCTAGCTTGCCCTTACCAGGCAAAACTGACATTGTGCCTTTTAAAATGTTTCCCCCATCTGAGGATAAACTCTTTGAAAACACAGTCCATTTTAAATATATAATAGGAAAACAGTTTATAATAAACACACTGACTCTAACGATAGTACGAGTTCCTCGTCCACAAGCATTGTATTTAATGCTGCCTTTTTTTCCCCATCCATTACACTTAATTTAGTGACTATTAGTGTTTGATAAAACCAACTTTATCCCTTTTTCTCTTTATTTCTCAAATTTACTTTTTATTCAAATATATTTCCAAACTTATTGAAAAATTTATTTGAAATAACCATTTTATAGAGTAATCTGTGTCCCTATATTTGTGGTAAATTCCTTATTCAGTATTTAAGTCATTATGTTGACAAAAATCCACTAATATAAATTGTTGTATTATCAGATATTTTGAAGAATTGCTGGATTTAATCATCTTACAAACCCTATGTAAGCTACAATATTTGCATTTCACAGTTGTGGAAATTGAAATTTCTAGAGCCTATGTAATTTTAAGTCAATACAATAATAACTGAAGAGATAACTTGAAAATAAGAATAATTTCAAAATCAGCAGTATCAATAAATGTCAAAATTTCTCTTACACACAGACATCTGGAATTTCTGGTGAGAGATCTTAAAGCCCACCAAAGAGGAAGAGGAACTAAAATAGGTGGTTAATCACTAGTCCCTATCCCTTGTCTCAAACAGCTATATTTTTATCTATTTTATATATTGGGTTTTGACAAAGAGTCTATCTTTGACCAAACTTTTGTCAAGTTCCTCTGAATCATCTTATCAACCAGGCCTCAACCCTTGGACTTCCTTGCCTATATTTGCATTGTTCAATTTTAGGAAAAAATCTGCAAAATTTGTTTAGTGAAAATTCTGCACCCTTAATACCTGATCTTCATCCTCCCATCTTTGGTATGCGATCATCCTGATCTGCTTTCAGCAAGACTGTACTCAAGGCAGGTTCACTGGATTTCCTCTACCTATAACCATTGCCTTCTTATCCCTGATGTTTCCTGTTAGTCATTTTCCATCCACCAACCCCAACACGCTCCTATGGCTATAAATCCCCACTTGTCCATGCTGTATTTGAAGTGGAGCCCAATTCTGTGCTGGTCTCTTTTCTTCTATTACAATAATTCCTGAATAAATTCCATTTTTACCACTTTACTGTCAGATTCCAGTTTTCTTTAACAATCTCCATTTAAGACATCCTAGGAGAACGCATCATCTAGCTAAAACTTCTAATCTATTGATGTTTGTTACATATGCAATATTTCTTAACATGAAGTCTCCTAAAAATAATTAAGTTTTGTATATTAACTGCTTGCAATGTTTGTAGCCTTTGATTATTGACTTTAGTGTCAATAATCTTGATTTTTTTAAAATAACGTAATTATAAGTAATTGAGTTTCAAAAAGCGATATGTTACCTCACATTCTTTCCATGTGGAAAATGCTTGTAAGATAGTTCTGCTGGAATAGGCACAGACAACTAGGTATAAGAAGCATTCCACTTACAAATCAAGCTTTGCGGTTGGGGTTATTAACATAATAGATAGCAGAGCTTTGAACAACTGCTTGTTAAATGGTAGACTTCATTGCTGTTTCCTTGGAAAATACCCTTTAAAAATGAATGCTACGTGTATGATTTTGCTGTTATGTGGTAAACATGTTACCAAAAATTGAATAAGCCATTAGGAGCCATAACATGGTATTACTGAATTACTATATTGACTGTTTTGCTTTAATTTGAAGATGATTTGCTTAGTGTTTTGTATTACATTTTGCTATTAAGATAATCACCTATAAACAAGTATGGACTACCTAAGTGGAGAAATAATAACTTATCCATAGGCCTTTTATTTAACATTATAATTGATTTGGTATAGTTTTATGTTAGCCCAGAAAGTCAGCATGAGACTGATAGCCTATTGATGATTTCTTTGTAGTATGTGCAAATTCTCAGTGAAGAAAAATCTTTAAGACAAAACTGGGGCAAGCGGAAATGCTCTAACTCTTGTCAGAATTTGTTCAGGAACCTCGACTGTTTAAGTTTATGAATGTCATAATATGGTAAATTGGTCTAACATTTTAAGATGCTGGAGAGATTTTAAAATGGCTGCTACTTTAAAAAACCACAAAATCACCCTACATGCACCACTGAAAAATTACTTGATTGTTATTTGCTCTCAACCAACCCACATCAAGCAAATGACTTTCCAGTGTTTGTCACACTGGAGATAGTCAAAGGCTCTAAAATATTGCTGTTGCTAATTGCGTCTCTATCTAACTTAACACAGCTGAAGTCATTTCATGGTGTTCTAAACAGAGACAAGTAAAAAAAAAATTAGATTCTTCTGGATAGGATTATACTCATTTTGACTTTATGTTGCAAAAACTAATTCAAGGGTAATATGGTACACCTTTAATTTAAACTTAAATTTGGAGGATTAAACCAGGGGTTCAAAGTATCTTTGTATGGCCAGTAGTTACCCTACAGTGATGCCAGAATAAAGATTCCGTTGGAGAGAAAGACAAAGGAGGATGTGGTGTTCAGACTAAATGTTGAATAAGTCAATCAAAAAATATGCTACAGGAACATAGTAAGAATGGTAAATGTTAGTAAAGAGAGTCATGTCCTCTCCTTGCAGAACTCTATGCCTCAGAGTACTAAACATACTCATCAGCACTTTGTCCAGGGTTGATTTTAATTTTTGGTTCAGTTCACTAGCTTCGTCTTTTCTAATCCCAATCCAAATTTCTACTGGAATAATGTCACAATCTGTGGTGGTCAAATATCTATTCCTAAACTAGATCTTCAGTCTAGTTTGTAGAATATAGCTCTTATGCTATTTTAAGTCAGTCAGATGTGCTGGAGTTCGTGTTGGTTGGAGTGAGAACATACCTGTAATACAATACAAATAAACCTGGTAAGTAATTTCTTTAAAAAAATTATTATACTTTAAGTACTGGGATACATGTGTAGAATGTGCAGGTTTGTTATATAGATATACACGTGCCATGGTAGTTTGCTGCATCCATCAACCCAACATCCACATTAGGTATTTCTCCTAATGCTATTCCTCCCATAGCCCCCCAACCCCTAACATGCCCCAGTGTGTGATGTTCCCCTCCCTATGTCCAAGTGTTCTCATTGTTCAACTCCCACTTATGAGTGAGAACATGTGGTGTTTGGTTTTCTGTTCTTTTTAAATTATATTTTAAATTTTGGGATACATGTGCAGAATGTGCAGGTTTGTTACCTAGGTATACACGTGCCATAGTAGTTTGCTGCACCCATCAACCCATCATGGTAATTTCTAAGATGTCAGAGAACAAGTGAAATCTAGTTTATCTGGCTGGGTACAGAACAAAAGTGATATGATAAAGGGCCATTAGAGTGTTTTTTGATGTTATTATTTCTAAAATATCATCATAAAACATTGTCTAAGGCTTTCATAGATAAGCTCTTACTTATGTTTGACAAGGTATGTTACTACAAGTTTATTGTGCCTATATTAAAAAAAGAGTTCCTTGAAATGTTACCTATAGATTTAATTGATGCAGAACATTTTATTTTGATTAGAATCCTGTCTAAAAATCTGTGTTTTTTCAACCATAAATAATTTATATACCCAAAAGACTATTATTAGTAATTAATGGTATTGGAGAAATGTGACTATGTATATTAAAATCTAGCCTAATATATAGAAGAATATTTCTATTTTATTTTATTAGTCTTATAATCATAAAAGAATCAATATCACTCATTTTCAATATTTGTCATTTTCTTAGTTAATAAAATATAATTTTGCAAATCTTTATTGAGTAACTCCAATATCCCAGATGTCATTTCAAATGATATATATATATATATCTTTTATATCTTATATATATATATATATATTTATATATATATATCTTAACACATTTAATCCTCCTAATAGCTCTATAGATAATTTAAATTATTATACCCACATTATAGATATAATTAATCTAAGGTAACACATCTAGAAAATAATGAAGCCAGATTTAAATTCAGAAGACCTAGCTTCAGATCTGTCATTCTAAATTGCTATGTGCTATAGGGATGTGTTTCCTTTAAACTTAAATGTTTGCACATTTGTCAATGCCACTGGTGATAATACAGGAGTAAGTTCTAAATCTTGTTCGATACCAACATTTTATTGCAAGGCCTTTGAGAAAGAAATTGTGTTGCATCTTTTCTTCATGATGTGTAGTCAAGGGTTTGACAGATAATTTCTCTTGTTAAAAATTGTTTTCTTTAATTTGTAACAGCCATATAAAAAACAACTTAGATAATATGGATAAAAGTGGAAATATTTATTGATAAAAACGTATCATGAAACAAACTTTTAGAAATATTTCTAGTTGTCTACTTTCCTACTATTAACAATTATAAGATGATAATATTTTAGGATATTTGAATTTAATAATGATCAGAAGCAGATTTGTGTGTGTGTGTGTGTTGGCAAAGGTAAGGGGAATATGAGACAAATATGGTGTTTGATGTAACATTATTTATTTATAAATATGAAATGAGAGTAATAAAAATTAATAGTAACAATGGGAAGCCAGAAGGGCAGTCATTAATGCTGTTAACTAAGTCGATCACAGGACTGGAGAAATAAGCAGAGCTGTGGTTCATAGTAAGTGGGTGATTTACTTAAATGGCTGACTCCATTTAATTCACTGCATAACATCTATTTTCTTATTCTTTCTCACTAACAGAAGCCCAATTATGTTTGAGGCTCAATTATACTCAGAAACATGGCATGTAGACACAACAAAATTGAGGTTCTGTTAGATAGGAGAAAATATAGAATATTTAATTATTTCTGCCATTATAAACTTTAATTAGAATTAAAACAAAAGAGCATAAAATATCGTAATTTAATTGTGCATCTGTAAGGTACTGAAATACTGTGAAAGAACTTCAAATTTGTGTCTATAATCTCAGGAAAATAGCGTTTTTGTGGTTGGAAGAAAGGAGGAACAGATGTAAAATAGCTGGGGATATTTAATAAATCTTGAGTGACTGGCTTTGAAGAAAACATATAGGTACAGGGATATAGTTGAACTCATAATGGCTTTGACTTGAAAAAAAAAACACAGATGCCTTAAGATACTGAAATAAATACCTGGTTCTAAATCTGGGGCAGAAAATATACAAGGTAATTCTGGAATGATTTGTTTTATAAGAAATCAGGCAGTCAAAGACTACTGAGGATGTTTTCAAAGGACTCAGCAGCTAGCCAGAGAGCCTTCTATTGGCCAAAGGAGGGATAGACGCACAACTTGCAAATGGAATAGGCAGAGCACAGAAGAATTTGAGGGCAGTGAAAATATGCTGTATGGCATTATGTTGATGGATACAAATCATTGCAACACCAAGAGTGAATGCTAATGCAAACTGTGAACTTGGGGTGACGTGGATATCTCAATATAGGTTCACTGATTGTAATGAATCACCACTTAATGGGGGCTGTAGATAATGGGAAAGGCTGGGCATATGTGGGAGTAGGGGCACATGGGAAATCTCAATAACTTCCTCTCTATTTTGCTGTGGACCTAAAACCGCTATTTAAAAAAAAGCCAAAAAGATCGTAACAACTTTTACATTGAAGGAAACAAGTTGCTAAAATACCAAATAAAAGTCAATATAAAAATGAAAAAGCTCTTGGTGGTTTTCAAGATAGAGATTGGAAGCTATGATCTGTGAGTCTAATCTGTCTCACTTCCTGATTTTGTAAACAATACTTTATTGGAACACAGTATATCAACTTGTTTACATCACTTTCTATGGTTGCATTCTGGTTATATCAGTAAAGCTGAGTAGCTGTGACAGAGTCTGTATGGCTTACAATGCCTGAAATATGTAAAAGTGGCCCTTTGCAAGTGGTAGGTTCAAAATATATTACCTCAAAATATAGCATCTTGGCATTTGAGAAAACATCAGAAGTAAAAGAGCAGCTTTCCCTGCCGTTCTCCTCTGAGGTAGGTCTTCAGACCATGTGAGAAGTGCCCACCCTATAACCAAACAAAAGGAATGTCCTTATCTCTGAAGACCCAGGGACACAGAAGGATATGATCAAAAAAGCCCTGCTAAGTTCTTCAAGTTTTTATTATTAGATTATACCCCTTTTGTCCAATCATACATCTCTCCATCTACTTACTTCTCCATAAAACTCAGTATAAAAACACACAGGTTTCCATTTCTTCAGGTCTTCATTTCCTTATGAAGACATCTGTCTCACATAAAACTTCTATTAAATAATTCCTATGCTTTTCAATTGTTAATCTCTCGTGTGTTATAAAGCCCTCAGCCATGAACATGAGAGGGGAAGAAAACAAATTTATTTTTCCCTACACACACAAAAAGTTTGCTGATCTGTTTTCTAAGTAATCAAGTCATTATTTTGAAAACTAACAAATAAGAATGAAGCATTTTTTCTATCTCTGCTTTATGACTAATACCTCAAATTTGCCAAATGTTGGTAAGAAGATATTTTCTTTATAGATGTATTATGGCTTATAAATAAAAATATAATAATAAAATTAGAATATAACCATTTTTCTATTTCTGATGAAATAATGCATCTAATGATATAATTGCTCATCAGGGATAAACAGTAGAAAGAGTCACCCAGACATTATGTGCCTTCTGACAGAACTTTAAAAATGGCTTATGTTGTAGTCACAAAAAATATCAGTCCTAGATCTGACAAATACTCCAGATCTAACTACTAATTTACAAGATAAACCTGTAACAGAAGTAATATATAAAACCATGCCAACTTGATTTAATCAATAATTTCAATCTGTGTGAATCTCTGAAGGAACAACACCTAGTTTTTAAAAAATCAAGATGAGAAAAAGAGAGTGAGAAAGAGAAACAAGGAATACTAAAGAATTATTACATTGTTAGGTGAAAACATGCAACTATGCTATGTCAAAAAATAGAAGGTGAGTATTTTCATTTTAAAGATACATGCTAAGATATATGCAGATGAAATAAAACATCTGGAATTTGCTTCCAAATGACTTACGAGAGGGGAAAGAAAAGAGGACCACAGATAGAGAAATGCTGGTACTTGTTGATGTGAGATGATTTCATCATAGTTCTTTATACTATTTTCTCTGTGTTTGAAATTTTCCATAATTAAATGTTTTAAAAAAAGGAGACAGTGGGAAGAAATTAACTCAAGCTGAAAACCTTATTAAAAAGGGCTTATTGAAGAATTGTGGGTTAAGATTTTGTTCTTGCATACTGTCTGTATAGAACATAGAATTTTGGTTTGGACCAAAGGTTGAATCAGTAACAAATGGAAAACTGGCCAGCATGCCTGTGAGAGAGTGAGAAAACTTCTTTACAAATGTAACATAGCCAAGCTGCATTCAGTATCTGCTCCAAATAGCTGTCATTACCCTACCCATCTGTTTAATTTTTAAATCCAACATTGTTTACATCAAAATAAGGCATAATTTCTATTCTAAAAAGTGATTTTTAAGTGATGATGAAATCACTTAGTGTGCATGACTTAGAGAACCTTATAGAAACGTAGTCATGGATCAGTTAATAACTGCATTTAACTGACACTAACACAGTGACAAAATAACATTGCCCTAAATAATACAGTGACTTATTTTTCTTCTAATGAAACTCAGAGGTAAATAGTCTAAAGATGGTATGACTGCTTTACCATAATTACTGAAGTTCCAAATTCTTTCTGATCCAGCCATCAAGTGTACATTCTGTGTAGAAGAAAGAGGAATATTTACTGGTAGAAATGTTTCCTGGCAGAAATGTTTTCTTGCTTATCAGCCTGATATTTATGAAATTTTCTTCAGCTCCCAGGCAGTTGTCACTGTTTACATGACATTGGCTTCCCAGATCTGCAAAGCAGCTGAAGCAAATGTAGTTTATTAGCTGGGCAGAAAACCATCTCAACAATATGAGATGTCACTCTCCTTTTCAGTAAGTGAAAAGGAGAGTGACAACTGGAGTCTGAGCTACAACACCCAAGGTTACACTAGATGTTTGCTATCGCCTTTTCTTTTGACTGCTATCAGCACACAGTGTGTAAAATAACAACAGGAAACAGAACTTTCTAAAAGAAAACTAATTTTAATTCTAAAAAGATATATGTGTATGGCTTAGCAATAAATCTGTTAGATGAGATTAACTTCACCTTGTTTTGGGGACAGGTCATCCAAGAAATGTACAAAAAGAATGAAAAGAAAGCAAGCAAACAACTGAGAGTGAGTTCAGTAGAATGCTGTATGTCTCTAGTGGATCCACCCAGGATTAACTGATTTTCTAGGGGTGTAAACTTTTAATGTCGTGGCATGACCAAGCTGTTTAAAATTTTCGAAGGCGTAGAATTTAAGTTGCAGAAAACTGATTATCATGCAAGCGTTACCTAGGCATAACAACATAGATGATTTTTCTTCTTGGCAATGCAAGCGAAATTTGTCAGGTAGACAATATAAAAATATATGGGTAGATTCTCATTTGAATTGACATCTGCCTCATTCCTTCATTAACTAATGCATTAAACAAAAACCTTTAAAGGGTTGCTATTTTATGTTTTATGTTTGATTGACAGTTATAATTTTATCTTTTTGGAAATTAGTTTTAAATTGTTTTGCAGATCTCACTGAGAAGCTCAAATGGAGCTAACGTGATAGATCCACGTGTGGCTGTGAGGAAGGAGACCCTTAATCCCCCTTAATCCTCTTAGGCTTCTAAGACCACTTCCCCCTAGCCTTCTGCATTGCATTTCAATAGGAGAGGTAAAACCTAGCAGACTGGGTGCCACCCTTAATCACACCCTTATAGATAGCAGGCACGATATGGAGGAATCTTTCCAGAAGGCACTGTTTTTGCTTAAACATGATCAGACTCCTCCCACCTAAGTCGCATACCCCACACCTACTTCATGGATCAAAACCTTTTCACATGTAATTTCTGAGATTGTGAGCCTTTATAAGGGGACAAGATTTTCTAGTCATGGGGCTCGGCTATTGGGGCATTCAGGCCCACTGCAGCTCTTGGCCAAATAAATCACCACTTCCTTCCAAGTTCGACGTTCAGGTGGTTTGTCTGCGGTCTTTCCGACTTCATTATTTGGTTCCCTGACTGGGAAGCGAGTTTTGGTTGGCAGTTGGCCAGAACAGCCTTTCAGGTGCTTTCCCTTGCCCTACAGAGCATCCCTGCAGAGGAAACCAGTCAGCTTGGGCAACAGGAGTCCTGAGATTGCTCCTGGCAGGTATTAGCCCCAGTGGAATGCCTCTCCAGAGCAACACAGTGTAGGTACCCACAGCGGATCCACCCAGTGGCTGAACATTGAGAAGGAATGTGTGCATGGAGTGTCTGAAAAACAGAAACATGGTAGGATCAATCCTGAGAAACTTGCCACCTCCATTAGGTAGAAGTGTGGCCTGATCACCCATGTGTGACGGATTTGGCACTCTTGAACTCAGCTCTCTCTCTCTCTGTAACTAAACTTGAAAGTCTTGCTTTTGGTTTCAGTTTGGATGGAGGGAGGAGTGTGATTGTGTGAGTGATTGGAGGGGTCCAGTTGGACTCACCAGCCATGAAATGTGGGAGCGGTAGGTCCATAGAGAGGGACCTAAGCTCTGGGTGAATTATGGAGCTGGCTGCGATTAGGGATAATGCGAATATGGATGGAAGGAGATGCCCTCACAATGTAGGTATTGTGAGGGGATTAACAAACTCTCTGATGGCAAGTGGCACCTGAAACACTTGCCAAAAGGGAGATAATCTTACTTACCTGAAGCAAAAGTGAAACAGAGTGTGTCATGTCATACAGGGCAGGGTAAACTGGGGAAGTGTATGATTGCGTGAGTGATTGGAGGGGTCCCATTGGACTCACCAGCTGTGAATTGTGGGAGCAGCAGGTCCATTAGAGAGAACCCTAAACTCTGGGCAAATTGAGGGGCAGGCTGGGATTAGGGATGATCTACATATGGTTGGAAGGAGGTGCCTTCACAATCTAGGTATTGTGAGGGGACTAATGAACTCTCCGATGCCAAGTGGCATCTGAAACACTCCTCCAAAGGGAGACGATCATACCGGCCTGAAGCAAAAGTGAAACAGACAGTGTGTCGCATCATGTAGGGTGGGAGAAACTGAGGGTGGAGTAAAACTCTCTTTACTGCCTGTGAATGCTGTTTTATTGTGCCAAAAACATGGGACACATTCATAGCAAGCCTACTCCTCTGAGGACTATGATGAAAAATTTCAAGAAGGGATTTAGAGGGGATTATGGAGTGACTAGGACACCAGGAAAGCTGAGGATCTTATGTGAGGTAGACTGGCCAGCATTTGGGGTGGATTGGCCCTCAGAAGGGAGCCTAGACAGGTCTCTTGTCTCCAAACTATGACATAAGGTTAAATGCAAGCCAGGATACCCTGATCAATTTCTGTACATAGATTTGTGGCTGCAGCTAGTTCTAAACCCTCCACAGTGGTTAAGAGGACAGGCAGCAACTGTACTGATGGCAAAAGGGCAGACAGCTATGGAAAGACCCTGCTCTACCCACCGAGGGACACAGACTCCTAAGGTCCTGGCAGATGCAGTGGCAGGGACAAGGACTCCTAAGGTCCTGGCAGATCCAGTGGCAGGGACACAGACTCCTAAGGTCCTGGCAGATCCAGTGGCAAAAGAGCTTTTGCTGATGATACACTTGCCCCTGATCTGGAGGAAGGACTTCTTGCCCCTGAGCCTGAAACCTGAGCACCCCAACCAGAATAGTACACACCTAAACCACTCAGGGTAGACAAGAGAGAATGTGGAGGCACTCCTCCCATAGCTACCTGCTTCCTGGGAGGAATTCCTCCTACAGCAGCCTGTGTGCGACCCAAGGCAGGTGTGTAGAGGCCTTTAAGAGAGCAGAGATATATGGGAGTGGATGAGGATGGCCACATGGTGGAAAGGTGTGTTTTCATGTACCTGCCATTCACCTCAGCTCATCTTATCAACTGGCAAAATAACACCCCATCTTATACCGATAAGCCACAAGCTCTCATTAACCTACTGCAAACTATTGTCCAAACTCATTGTCCCACTTGGGCTGATTGCCACCTGCTGCTTATGTATCTTTTTAACATGGATGAAAGGTGGATAGTGCTCCAAGCTGCTTCCAAATGGTTGGAGGAGCATGTTCCAGCCGATTACCAGAACCCCCAAGAGTATGTCAAGGTCCAGTTACTGGGGACTTGGCCCCCAGTGGGATCCAGATACCCCCGGAGGCATGCAAAGGCCAGTCTGGTACAGAAAGTCCTTACTGGAAAGATTGAAGAAGGGAGCCTAGAGGGATACAAACATTAATAAAGTATCTGAGGTCATTCAAAGGAAAGAGGAAAGCCTGGCACAGTTCTATGAGAGGCTATGTGAAGCCTGTCACATTTATACTCCTTTGGATCCTGAGAGCCCCAAAAACCAATGTATGGTAAATATGGCATTAGTCAGTCAGTGTGCAGAAGACATTAGGTGAAAGTTACAGAAGCAGGCAGGATTTGTGGGCATGAATACTTCACAGTTATTGGAAATAGTTAATCAGGTGTTTCTGAACAGAGATGCGGTAAGCCATAAGGAAAGTCGTAGAGAAAATGAGAGTCAACCTCAACGGAGCTCCAACTTGATAGCTGCCACTATTAGAGGAGTGCCCCTGGAAGGGTGGGAAAAGGGGGCTCCTGGAAGCCTACCCCATCTAATCGCCTGTGCCTGTAGCATGACCAGTGTGCTTACTGTAAGAAAGTGGGACACTGGAAGGACAAGTGCCCCCAGTTGACAGGAAAACAGGGCAATCTTCAGCACGAGGCTTCAGATGAAAGTAAGGAGCTCTGTTCAATCCAATGGAAGGACCACTGGACTGAAGAGGGCCAGGCTCAATTGCCCCCAAAGAGCCCATGGTCTGGATGACAGTCCTGTAATGCCCCTAACAAAGGAAACAATCAATATAGTTGGAGGTACTGGAGTGTCTGAGAAACAGTCTTTCTGTTTGCCTTGGACTTGTGAGGTTGGGGGGCATGAGGTGATTCACCAGTTCTTATATATGCCTGATTGACCTTTGCCCCTGCTAGGAAGGAATCTGTTCAGTAAGCTATGGGCAGCCATCACCTTCACCAAGAGTTGCACTTTATGGCTGGCATTGCCTAAAACTGGAGTCATCATTGCTCTCAGCATTCCTCATGAAGAAGAGTGGAGGCTCTTCTTAGCCAAACCAGACTGGGAGATAGAACCTGCATTAGCAAAACAGTGGCCTAAGATCTGGGCAGAGGACAATCCACCAGGACTGGCAATCAACCAGGCTCCTGTGCTCATTGAAGTCAAGCCTGGGGTTCAGCCATTTAGGCAAAAACAATATCCAATTCCCTGGGGGGCCCTAGAAGACATTCAGATCCACCTAAAACACTTAAAGGAGTATGGAATTTTTGTTCCTTGCCAATCTCCATGAAACATCCCCCTACTTGCCTGTTCCTAAACCAGGGATCAAAGACTACAGGCCAGTGCAGGTCTTGCATTTGGTTAATCAGGCTACAGTGACTTTGCACCCAACTGCACCCAACCCATACATGATGTTGGGATTATTGCCAGCAGAGATAGTTGGTTCACCTGCTTGGACTTAAAGGATGCTTTCCCCAGCATTGGACTGGCCTCAGGTTCAGAGACTATTTGCTTTTCAATGGGAAAATCCAGAAACAGGTGTAACCACCCAGTACACCTGGACCTAGCTACGCTAGGAGTTCAAGAACTCTCCCACCACCTTTGGGGAGGCACTAGCCCATGATCTCCAGAAGTTTCCTGCTAAGGACTTAGGCTGCGTGTTGCTCCAATATGCTAATGGACTTTTATTGGGACACTCCACGGCAGTTGGGTGCGAAGCTAAAGAAACAGATGACTTACTTTGGCACCTGGAGGACTGTAGGTATAAAGTGTCTAAAAAGAAATCCCAGGTTTGCTGACAGCAAGTGTATCTGGGGTTAACCATCTGGCAGGGAGAGCACAGCCTAGGCGCTTAAAGGAAACAAGTCATTTGCAACCTGCCAGGACCTGAGACTAGAAGGCAGGTGATAGAGTTCCTGGGAGCTGTGGGTTTCTGTAGACTGTGGATTCCATACTTCGCGGTACTGGCCAAACCCCTTTATGGTGTCACTAAGGTGGGAGACAAGGAACCCTTCGAATGAACTGAAGGAGAAACTTATGTCAGCCCCAGCTCTGGGGTTACCTGATTTACAAAACCCTTCATGTTGCATGTGTCAGAAAGAGGAAAAAAAATGGCAGTCAGAGTTCTTACACAAACAGTGGGACCTTGGCCCAGGTCTGTAGCTTATCTCTTCAAGCAGCTGGATGGAGTTTCCAAGGGATGGCCCCCATGTTCAAGGGCCCTGGCAGCAATTGCTCTGCTAGCACAAGAGGCTAACAAGCTAACTCTGGGGCAAAACTTAAATACCAAAGCACCCCATGCAGTAGTGACTCTAATCAATACCAAAGGACTTTCTCTAAGCAGAAGGGCCAAATAATTAAAGAGGAATGGATCCAGCTACCAGTTGGAAGAGTAACACTACTGACCAAGAGTTCTGGAATGGTGGAGAGGATAAACTGGACTATTAAGAATAGCTTAGGGAAAATATGCTAGGAAACAGGATTAAAATGGGTGCAGGCACTTCCCTTGCTGTTATTTAAAATTAGATGTATTCCCGATACTCCCCTATGAAGTCTCATGTCATAGGCTCCCTCCCATAGAGCGGGCACTCCTGGGAACTCCCCGGGAGTGGGGAGAAATTGAGTTGGGATGACAGCTACAAGCTGTAGGAAAAATCACTCAGGATATTTCAACCTCGGTAAATGAAAGAGGTCCCATAAGTTTATTCTCCCCAGTTCACCCTTTCTCAACAGGTGATCAAGTGTGGATAAAGAACTAGAATGTAATTTCTCTGAATCCACGGTGGAAAGGACCCCAGACCATGATCCTGACCACTCCCACAGCTGTAAAGGTAGAGGGAATCCCAGCCTGGATCCACCACAGCTACACAAAACCTGCAGCAACTTGGGAAGCTAGACCAGACCCAGACAACGACTGCAGAATCACCTTAAGAAAGATAACAAACCTTGCTCCAGCCACATCCCGGAAGCTGGCTGGTCCACAGATGGCCGAAGCATGAGGAAATTTATTGTGGGACTTGTTCTTAGAATTTGGACTTATACAGTAGGGACATTAACTAATTTTGAAGAACACTCTCAGTGTGTGCACCAGGTTACTGAGGTAGGATAGAAAGTTACTGCCACTCTTTTGTTCCACATTTATTATAAATGTGCAGGGACACAGAAGGGAACTGTTTATATAAATACTCAGTATAAGGTGTGTAACCCAGGACAATGGAACAGCCCTACTAAATTAATAGCTAAACAGAGGAAAAAAAGAATGAGAGTGAGAACTCACACTAATGTTATAGATGAGATTCTCAAAGGTGGGAGTGAGGAAGGAGACCCTTAATCCCCCTTAATCCTCTTAAACTTCTAAGACCACTTCCCCTAGCCTTCTGCATTACATTTCAATAGGAGAGGTAAAACCTAGCAGACCACCGGGGGCCACCCTTAATCACACCCCTGTAGATAGCAGGCATAATATGGAGGAATCTTTCTGGAAGGCATTGTTTTTGCTTAAACACGATCAGACCCCCACCTAAGTCACGTGCCCCACGCCTACTTCATGGATCAAGACCTTTTCACATGTAATTTCTAAGATTCTGAGCCTTTAGACAGGGTTTTCTAGTCATGGAGCTTGGCTATTGGGGCATTCAGGCCCACTGCAGCTCCCGGCTGAATAAACCACCACTTCCCTCCCAGTTCAGTGTTTGAGAGGTTTGTCTGCAGCCTTTCATACTTCAGCTGGGGCAGTGTAAACCATCAGTGTTGAGACAGGTTTTATCTTCGTTCCCAGAGTGAATACCAAGTAGCAATAGACCTTTACTTTCAATACTTCTATGTTTCTCTAGTATTTTCAGAACCTTTCTCTACTAATTTTTCAAATTAACCATAAAATAGTGTTTCAAGTTATTATGCTTCCAACCTTGAAAAACTACAGCATTTTTTAGTAAAGGTACTTCTTTTATTTCAGGAAGCATATTTGAACATTGTAAAGAGTACTGACATTTAAAACTCATTCAATTTACATAATATTTTCTAGGGACTAGAAACAAACTTCAAAGGAGAAAGTTGAATTCTTTTTATATATCACAATACCGAAAAGCATAACCAAATATATCACTAGCTTATCTCCCTATTTTCCTGATAAGGCATATTATTTCTGTTAGCAATTGGAGGAGTTATTTCTAGTAGCAGATATGAGAAAATGTTAAAGACAGAATTTTTACAGAGTTTATTTTCAATTACATGTTTCCACTGAATTAGTTGTAGAGGATGGTTGGAGAAGGTTTAAAGGCAATTAACTTTTCTATTTTTGGCTATATGTTTTTGGCTACTGACCATGAGGTGAACCAGAGATTTTGATAGAAAAAGAAAAACTTTTTGGGAAAAAAATCCTGCAGTGAAATCTTTAACAGTAGCCAACTTATGAATATTTTATTTATACTTACTTAAACATCTTAAACCACATTATCATAAGTAATTCATAGACCTTTCCTAAAACATGAAGGACTTGCAAAGCAACTTTTTATGCTTGGAAAAGAATTATAAAATGTATTCTTGAAAGTAGGATGTTTTGGCCAGTCATGGTGGCTCACACCTGTAATCCCAGCACACTGGGAGACAGAGGCTGGGCCAAAATGAGGTCAGGAGTTTGAGACCAGCCTGGCCAACATGGGGAACCCCTGTCTATACTAAAAATACAAAAATTAGCCAGGCATGATGGTGGGCACCTGTAATCCCAGCTACTTGGAAGCTGAGGCAGGAGAATCACTTGAACCCAGGAGGTGGAGATTGCAGTGAGTCGAGACCATACCACTGCACTCTGGCCTGGGCGACAGAGCAAGACTCCATCTCAAAAAAGAACAGGAAGTAGTATGTTTTATTTTGCCAACCACTTCTTGACTAACATTAAGTAAAATTACATGCAACTCAGGTCATTGCAATAATTGCCTGGTTTTGTCTTCTGGAAGAAAAAAATAGTTGTATCATATCTGATAGTTATAATGATTTTATATTATGTTCCCTGTCCTTGTTTATGGATTCTGAGAACAGTCAGGGAACATGGACTGTGAGTACCTCTTCTGGTTACCCCCTAGATCTATTTTCCAATTTCTGTACCCTCCTCTACTTTAGAGGGTGATCTATAAACCAAACAGGGAGCTCCCCTGACTTCTCATTTCCAGCTGGTTGGCCATGGTGTGTCCCAGCTAGAGACAAGTTAGGAGGTAGAATGAGGTTGGATAGTTGTTCCTCTGGCTTCCCTCATGCTCAAGCTACCTGTGTTCATCAACTACGGTTGCTTCATTCAACCAATCTTCTCTACAGAATTCTATTTTTCAAGGTATCATGACCACTGTTTGTCCCTTCCACTTGCACCTGCAGTGGCAGCAACTCTTCTGTTACAAGCACTACTGATGTTGATATAGTTTGGATGTTTGTCCCCTCCAAATCTCATGTTGAAATGTAATCTTCAGTGTTGGAGGTGGGGCCTACTGGTAGGAATTTGTGTCATGGGAGCAGATCTCTTATGAATGGTTTGATATCCTCCCCATGGTAATAAGTTTACATGAGAGCTGCTGTTTGAAGAGCCTGACACCTCCCTGCCTTTCTCTTGCTTCCTGTCTCACCATGTGAATATGCTGGCTTCCCTTTTGCTTTCTGCCATGATTCAAGCTTCCTAAGGTATCACTAGAAGCTGAGCAGATGCTAGTGCCATGCTTGTACAGACTGCAAAACTGTGAGCCAAATACACCTCTTTTTTACAAATAAATTATCTAGTTTCAGGAATTCCTTTATACCAGTGCAAAATGGACTAACACAGATGTATTAGGTTGGTGCAAATGTAATTGTAGCTTTTGCCATTAAAAGAAATGGCAAAAACTGCAATTACTTTTGCACTAGTCTAATATGATACTTTTTGTGACTTTCTTACACTCTGATTATACTTTTATATGTGATTCTTTTATTAAATCATTCTCAAACTATTCATATTTGACTATCACATGTTGTCCTAAAAAACTTGACAAAGAGACAAACAGGAATCTAGTAATATCTTAAGTATATTCAGGTACTGTTTATTCGATTCAATTTAATTCAGTATTTATTGAGAGCTTGTGAAGCAATTAAGCTCTGCGGAATGGAGGATGTGGAGGTGGGAGGTAGAAGAGCATAACAGTGTCCAGCACATGTCCCAGAGAACACAAAGCACCATTTGCATTTCTATTGTCCAACCTTGCTTTTTGCCTGTCAATGCTCTGCTATGGTTATTTTAAGATGTTTGTCTTCTTATGTTATAAAGTCTGTTGTGAGAGAATATATCTTTTATCCACTCCACAGACCCACTTGATGACGATGATGATAGTGCTGTTTATTTGCTACATTGTGACTCTAACAGATGTTACTATCCAGTAAAGGTGATTGTTCTTTACAAGAAACCTAAGGCTCACTGGTCACATTAATGTAAAACTGAATGTTTCCTTCCAAATGTACTGTTGCTCCATCTGCTGAACCACCTTGCCCTGGGACTAGAGCACAATATGAAAATGTTCTCCCCGCTTCTGATTAGTGAATTTTTTTCTGCTTCCTTAGTGTAATTCTTCAGTTCGGTATGTTTAGAATTTTAAACTCTGTGTTAACTAAAACTTGAAAAAATAACAAATAAATAAACACACATTCACATCTATTCATATTACATTTCCATTATGATATGAGTCTTTAATCATGCTTTGAGTTTATTCTGAGTAAGAGAAGAAAAAGAAGTTTTAAAATGAGATTATCTATAAAAAAGGAGATTTTGTGGAACAGTTTGTTCCTACTGAAAGATAGAAAAATGGGTTGTAATAAAAAATTAAATACTAAAAATCTTTATTAGTAAGTCTAAGAAAAAGATAACTTCTATATATTCTAAAAATTTCAAAATTCAAAATTTATTCTTGATTTTAAAATAGTTGTAAAAGATAATGGAAACTATCAGTGGAGTAAAAAGCTTTTTTACTAAGACTAATGTGTTTAGTTTTAAAATATTTAAAAAAATTCTACAATAAGAAATAAGAAATAGCACCTATAACTTCTATTATTTAACACTCCTCTAAAACACTATTATTACTAATATCCAAGATACTACTATTAGCATATACCCAATTAAATAAGAAAAAGAATTAAAGTCACAAAAATTAACAATAAGGATATAATGCTGTAACTATTTGCAGAGTATATAATTATATGCAAAGAAAAGGCAAGGGGATCAACTAAAACTCCTCAATATTCAGTAATTCAGTATACAGTAGAGTATAATGTTAACTTAGAGAAATAAATAATTGTCAAATGAACTAAAATAACAGAAAATGCATTTGGAAAAAAAACTCCAGAAAGGTAAAATTTCTAGGAACATATGAAGAACATGCAGAGCCATATTAAAAACCTTAAACTTCCTGAATATAACAAATGAAAAAATGGAAAAAGAAACAATCTTCTCCAAATACATTAATAATCATGATCTCAACTAATATACCATTTATTAATTACACAAATTAATACCAAATTCCTACAGAATTTGTTTTAAAAATCAAAATTCTTAACACAGAAAGAGAAAACCAAATATCACATGTTCTTACTTATAAATGGGAATTAAACATTATGAACACAAAGATAGGGACAATAAACACTGGGGAATTCCAAAAAAGGAGAAGAAGGGAGGAGGGTAAGTGTTGAAAAACTATCTGTGGGGTACTTTGCTCACTACTTGGGAAACAGGATTATCAGACGCCTCATGCAGTATACCCATGTAACAAATCTGCACATGTATACCCTAAATATAAAATTTGTAATAAGAGACAAAGCAATTAGATAATGATAAATGGTCAATTAAATAGGAATATATAGCAATTAAAAATATATATGCACCCAACATCAGGGAACCTAAATATTTAAAGCAAACATTGACGGATCTGAAGGAAGAAATAGACAGAAATATACTAGTAGGATACTTCAATATCCAGCTTTGAATTTTAGAACATCCAAAAAGAAAATTTAATGAGGAAACAGTGACTTGCACAGAACTATACACCAAACAACCCTAACAGACATATAGAGAGCATTCCAAGCAACAGCAGCAGAACATAATTCTTCTCAAGTGCACAAAGAACATTCTCCAGCATAGATCACATATTAGGCCACAAAAAAATCTTAAGAATTTAAGATTGAAATTGTAGTGATATATTTTCCAACCACAACGGAATAAAATAGTAGTCAATAACGTAAGTAAGCTGGAAAATCCCTCAAATATATGGAATTAAACAACACAGTCTTAAACAACCAACGGACCTAAGGAAAAACAAATGAAAATTTAGCAAATATCCCATTTCCCAAATGAAAATAAAAGTACAGTATGTGAAAACTTATGGAATGCAGCCAAAGTGGAATTAAGAGGGATGTTCATAGAGATAAATACCTGCATTACAAAAAAATGATCTCCAATGAACAATATAAATTTCTCTTTCAAAAAACTAGAAAAAAAATAGCACTAAGCCAAAAGTTAGCAGAAGGAAGAAAACAATAAAAATTAGAGCATACATAAACAAAACAACAAAACATCAAAGAGATTCATGAAATAGTTTGTTTTTTGCAAAGTTAAACAACATTGATAAACCTTTAACTAAACTAAAGGGAGAAGAAAGATAAGCTTCAAATAAAGGAAATTAGAACTGAAAAAGAATACATAACAACTAATGCCACGAGCAAAAAAAGAATCATATGAAACTTCTATGAACAATTAATTATGCAGCAGAACACTGAATAATCTAGAAAAATGAATACATTCTTAAAAACGTGCAACATACCAAGATTGAATCATGGAGAAATAGAAAGCTTTAACACACCAATAAGCAAAAAGGTAGTTGAATCAGTATTCAAAAATCTCCCAAAAAAGAAAAGCCCAAGAGCAGATGGCTTCAGGGATAAATTCTATAAAACATTTGAGGAAGAATTAATACTAATTCCTCTTTCAAATCTTTATTAGGTACAGTTGACAACAATTATATACTAAAAAAAATTAAAATTCTAGCAGAGAAAACCAATGAGGGACTTTTTTTCATATTTAATATGCTATATAAATTTATCAAAACTGTGCACAGAGTAATGCAATATAACAAAATATTCAGAAAGTTACCATAATACATTAAATAAATCTGAAGTGGAAAGATGTCCCATTCAACAAATATGTTGAGCTCTGTGGGGAAAAAGCTGTGTTCATACGTGGACAAAGATGAATTCAAAATGTGGTAATGATTTAAATATAAGAAACCATAAAGTAGAGAAGAAACATGGGAGATTTCCTTCATAAACCCAGAGAGTGGAAATCCTTTATCCATTTGACAAAAATATTCTGAAGCCATAGAAAAGATTGATAAATGTAATGATATAAACATCAAAAGCTACTAGATGACAAAAGACAAAAAACACAGTCAAAAGACAAGGACCAAATGAAAAAATATCAATAACTAATATTGCATACAAGGACTCCCTAATATATAAAGAAAATCTACAATTAGATAAGAAAGCTAATATGGTTTGGTTCTGTGTCCCCACCCAAATCTCATCTTGAATTGTACTCCTATAATTCCCATATGTTATGGGAGGGACATGGTGGGAGATAATCTGAATCATGGGGGCAGTTTTCCTCATACTGTTCTCATGGTAGTGAGTAAGCCTCACATGAGATCTGATGGTTTATCGGGGGTTTCCACTTTTGAATCTTCCTCATTTTCTCTTGCCACTGCCATGTAAGAAGTATCTTTCTCCTCCTGCCAAGATTCTGAGGCCTCACCAGCTATGTGGCACTGTAAGTCCAATTAAACCTCTTTTTTCTTCCCAGTCTGAGGTGTATCTTTATCAGCAGCATGAAAATGGACTAGTACGATAGCCAATCGGAAAAAAAACAGGCAAAAGATAAGAGGAGACCAGTCACAGAAAAGGAAGTGCACCCTTAAGCATAGAAGAGATGCAAAATCTTGCTCATTGTAAGAGAAAAACAAATCAACACTACAATGCTATTTCTTTTATTCTATCAGACTGACAAAAACCTAAAAGCTTAATAACTTAGCACCTTAATATTAGTAAAGTTGTGGGCAGAACCAAGTGACTGCCCCCTTCCAGTGGATTCATTCATATTATAGCTTTTGTGAGTGGTTGTTCACTATTTAACTCAGTTGTGCAATAAGGAGATCCTCACCATAGGGGCAGTAGAGGGGCTGGCATTCTCATATGCTATTGTGACTTTATAGTCTCCATAGAATTTAATATGCATACCTCTTTGTGACAGCAAATCTTATTTTGTAGTTTCTGGTTCATATCCACTACTGCATATGCAAAAGAGCTTATACACAAGTTTGATTGCAGTATCATTTCTAACATCAAGAAGTTAGTGCTAGTTAAGAGACATATAACACTTTTGTACAATGAGATCATCGGTATACAAGTTAAGAAATACAATTCTGTTTCTGTCTTAATAGGAAAAAAGTGTTCCATATATATTAAATAAAAAGCAAAATCAAAACAGAAAAATGCATGCAAAAAACATGCATGCAAAAAATGCATGCAAAAACAAACATGCATGCAAAAAACAAAAAAACAAAACAAAACAAAAAAAACATAAAAATGCATGCAGTATGCAAGCCTTTGTGTAAATGGGAAGAGAAAACAATATATATCTGTACTAGCTTATACACACAGAAAAAAAAATCACTGGCAACTGTAATTGTGAAAAACAAACTAGTAAATAATAACATTAGTTAATGTGTTGAGTGGAGGTGCTAACTAAGTAGATTGGGTGTGAAGGTATCTTAGTTTAGGTTGCTATAACAGAATATAATAAACTAAGTGGCTTATTTCTAACAGTTTTGGATGCTGGAAAGTCCAATATCAAGGTGCCAGAAGATTCTGTGTTTGGAGAGGGCTCTCTTCCTGTTTTGTAGACAACCATCTTATCATATCCTCACATGGCAGAGACAAAGAGAGCTTCATATTATCTTGGTAAAAGGGCACCGATCTCATCATGGGGGCTCATCTCCATGATCTCCTTCAAATTCATTTACTTCACTAAGGCCCCATCTCCAATCATCACATTGGGAATTAGTATCTCAACATATGAATTTGTTGGGTGACACAAACATTCAATCCATAGTAGAAGGAAAATTTTCACTGTGCACCTTTTAATACTTTTTGATGTTTCAAATGTGTGTTCATTGCCTATTCAAAACTTAAAATACAAGAATTCCCAAGAATAATAGAGACAGTCGGTACCTCATCAAAAATTAAAATCTGAATGAATAGGTGGCATCTTTAAATTAATCTCTCAAAGAAGAGCAGCAAGAATTTACATAAGGGTCAATAAGATATCCCAACCTTTTGTAAACGGATGTTCCTATTGCACTTACTACGTGCCTTTGGTCACCATTCAAAAGGGTTAGATTTTGCTTGTAGTCTATTTCTTTTTCAAACATTTGCATTTCTCTGAAAGCCTAGGATTTTTGTATTTTTTATTAATAAAATATTATCCCAAATTTCATATGTAAATAATGCTATAAATTGAGAGCCGAATATCTGTAATATGTGAAAAATGCAGCTACAAAGAAAATGCAAATGATGAGAGGATTATAAAACAAACCATTCCCTCAGAAAGCAGCATCCTGAATATAACGGGGCTGTTGTGTTCTGCATAGGCTGGAAGCCCCAGATGGCCAAGCATTCTGGAGAGGGTAGGAGGTGATGAAAAGTAGGAGGTGACAGAATATGGTATTTTAGGGGATTTGAACTGAAGGAAAGCACTGAATCATTTGGCTGTGGCATTCTTTATCATACAAGTGCAAGTAATCTCTATCTGCCACGAATACAGAAAGGAGAGAGAGGCAGAGTAATTAGGTATAGTCACAGGGATTTCCCTTGCTTCTAAAATAGGGAAAAGATTGAAATAAGTACCTCATACAAACGTGAAAGTTCACAGTAGGAAAAATAAAGATTTTTAGAGTAAGTGACTCCAGAAGAAATATCTGAGCTGGGATGCTGGGAAAAGGTCTTGATGTGTGTGTGATGGATTATACATTGTTGACTGAGAAACCATGGCAAGGAACACCGAGCCGTCCCCAGGCAGAAAACTGCTCTGGGTGTTATAGAATAGTGAGCAATATGTACTGGTCATGCACTAGTTAAACCAGTTCCCAAAACACAGGATACATGACCCTGTCCTCATTGCTGACTCGCAAAGAGTGCTTTCTAGCTTATTTTTATTTTAATAGTGAACCGGCATTATTTGCTGTTTAGTCTATCTTTATTCCGTGAAAAAAAAAACTGAACATCTGCTTATTAAAAATAATCACTTGTTCACAAAGAATAAATACGTGAGTCAGAGTCTGCTCTGGGCTTTCAGTTGGGAAATGCGGTCGGTGCGCTGAAGTCGCACTCGGTTTTCCACTTTCGCACTCTATCTTTGTGTCTGTTTCTTAATTCCTTCGGTGCCGCCTGGGTTGGGGTCTCCACGACCAAGCTGGATCTCGGCACTGGGAGATGACGTGTTAATTAAATCATCTCTGAAAATTTTATCGAAATCTCAATTATCTAATACCCACGCAAGAGTATTGAGTATAAATGCAATCGTCTAGATAAATCAACAAATTCTCAAATATTTGGAAATTATCTTCGCTATAGTCATTGCCTCTAAAGTCGCAGATACTGAGACTATTGCCACCAAAATCTTAGGAGATTTTTGACTTTATATGTAAATATAAATATAAATAAAATTATATATAATTGTATATAAAAGACTGCTAATATATAAAATATATAATCTTGCTCTTTTGTAATCTTCAGGAAATTCTATTAAATAATGAAAAATGAAATTTTTATTAGACTCTTTCTCACTGAGATCATTTTGTAAAGTGTTGAATCAGTAGGACAGCAGGAAAACAAATCGCCAAACCCATAATTCAGTACAACCTTTCCCCAAAGTTGACTGTAGTCTAGAGGTTCACAATCTGTGACCTCACAAACTGTGAGGTCATCATTTCTTCTGCCAAACAAAATGCCCATGACCCTGCCGACCAGCCTACATTTAAATTACGGCTGCTAATCTCCAGGGGTCTTAGAATGCTACATTCAATGTTATTATATTTGTCTAGTTTTCAGACACTCTCCTCCACAGTTTTTGCCCTTAATTAGCTCATTCTTATCTCTATTCAGGCATGCTATATCTCCGTCTTAAATATCCCACAATCACAGAATGCTTCTCCAGGCATTGCCTAATTTTATTATCCCATTAAAATGAAATATCTTGAAAGATTTATCAATGTTTCCTATTTTATCATATTTTTTTCTGTTCTCTAGCCAAAGGCAATAGGACTTACCATCCATGGAAACTTCTACTATCCAAGTCACCTGTTATTTTATTGCCCCAGCCAATGGTCATTTTCGATCTCCTCACTCTGTTTGTCAAGCAGCATTTAACAGAGTGTATTACACTTAATTTCTTAAATATTTTTTTCATATATCCTTTAATGTATTGCTCTCTTTTAACTTTTATTCCATTATTGGCTTCAGCTTCTTGTTTTACTTTACTATATTCTCCTCATCCTTCTCAACTTTTTTATATATCAGAGAAGCCCAGGGCTTGGTGTTGGATCTCTCTTCTAGCTAAACTCTTTCTATACAGTTTTTATGTTCCATCACTTTCCATTGAGTCTATTTCTGAAGAGTGAAATTAAATCTACTGTCTGGACTTCTACCAAAAACTTGAGACTTTTGAAATAATCCTGCATACATTTCAAAGTTCAGTGAAGTTTCTGTTAGCATATGAGCAGCAAGTCTAAAATATGTTTGACTTGTTGGTTCAGGTTTCAACCTAAGTTATTAACTTGTATTCTGCCTTTCTTTATTTCTCCCAATTCGAGCTCCTCATATCCTGGAGTGCATCTCACTTTTTGCTTTGCTTCCAATTGCTTTCCCGTTTTCTCTTTCCTTTATACTTGTAAATTTTTTCCTCTGTGTTGGTGGCACCAACCACATGGCAGCAGATTGAAATAAATTACATTTTCTAATTGGATAGTTAGTCTCTGATAGTGTATCAAGCAGATGAGGTTACAGAAAATGTCTGAAGTTTTAAAACCTGCATAAAATATCCTTGCCAAAGACCTTAAACTAGCTATTAAGTTTGGCCAGATGTCTTGTTTCTAAGCTCTTGGCACACTAGCAAAACACATGCATACTTTTAAAAAGTCACTATCTTCAAAAAGAACTGCTATATTTCTGATAGTAACAAGTGTAAAAACATAGCAATTACCCTATTATCTGGGTGATAAGTAGTCTATAGAATAAAGGCACATTCTATACCAGATTCCTGGCTTTGATTGATAGGTTTAATACCCTTTTAATACTTGCAAGTAGGAAATTAAATTCCTTTTATACATTTTTAAGTCCTTCCTGGATTTTCTTCTCTTTCCTTTTTCTCTGTTTTGTAGCAATGTGGGCAGAAATTAAGCTTTGTTGATGATGCTGTGGGGTCTTTTGATTCCTTTATAGTGCAGCAGGGATTTACAAGTGTACTTCCTACTGGCAAAATAGCAAAGTAGTTACACAAATGCATCTTTACTTTAACAGATTAGTGCCTTGTGATGGGCCAATCAAAATATAGCTACCAAATATTTCAGTTATCTTCTTGCAGATAAGTTTATTTTAGAAAAAAAAATGGTGGCATGATCATTTTTAAGAGTACAGATTTTGAGGTCATCATTTCTTCTGCCAAACAAATGAACATTTTGGGCATCCTCACCTCCCACATTTTCCATGTTACTGCTAAAGAAAGAGTGAACTTCCTGACAAAGAAGTAATTTTTGCAGAAGCAATTTTTGAATACTTTAAACAAATTATCTTCATACTTTACACTGGGTAATTATATCACCTGAATAATACATCGCATTTGAGCCCAAGTCAAATGTAATTTGAAAAAACAGTGAACCTATACAACACAGAGAGTGTATAGAGCAGGTTAGCGTTGCTGCTCTGTATGTTGTCAACTGTTCTACGGAAACACCTGTTAAATAATATTTCATCTTAAAAAAATTAAGACAGAGAGTGGAAAGGAATTTTTGCCACAAAATCTATCCCACTGATTTGCTGAAGGGAAAATCTAATTTAAGTAAAATAATTCATTTAGAGGCATAACACTCTTTTGCTAAAATCTGTCTAAAATAATTGTGCTAAGCAATGTACTAGTTAGACCTGAACTAGTTGCGTTATGGCAAGTAACTACGTCAACTATACTTAAGTTGTGCTATGACAAGCAACTAGCTCAACTGGGAGCAGTGTGTGATTGGCAAAAAAAGAAAATACGTACCACGTAAGTATTATTTGAAACAGGCTGAGTAGGAATTCATTGTGAGGGAATATGTAAGGTAGGAAAGAGATCTTTGGTTAATCAGTTATGTTAAAGAATTAATGCATGGCCTGGCGTGGTGGCTCATGCCTGTAATCCCAGCACTTTGGGAGGCCGAGGCGGGCGGATCACGAGGTCAAGAGATCGAGACCATCCTGGCCAACATGGTGAAACCCCGTCTCTAATAAAAATGCAAAAAAATCAGCTGGGCTGGGTGATGCGCGCCTGTAGTCCCAGCTACTTGGGAGACTGAGGCAGGAGAATTGCTTGAACCCAGGAGGCGGAGGTTGCAGTGAGTTGAGGTCGTGCCACTGCACTCCAGCCTGGCGCCTGGCGTGAGAGTGAGACTCTGTCTCAAAAAAAAAAAAAAGAAAGAAAGAATTAATGCTTTTCTAGCCTCACTGAGTGCCTCATATTCTTTAGAAGTATTAAGACATTATCTCAAATGCTGTGATTGATTAGATTACTTTTTGAAAATATGTAGTTCTTGCTTGTTCTCCCAAGTATACTGAAGGTGACTTGGGCGCAGCCCTTTGCACCTTTATGCACTGATCTTTCTGTCTTCAAGTGTTTCTTGAAGAAATGTATTACATTTCCTTCTATTGATAATGCCACAGGGCCTGGCAAAGTGCCTTACTGGAGGTGTGGATTAAATATATTTTAAATTTATTTATTTATTTTTATTATACTTTAAGATCTGGTATACATGTGCAGAACATGCAAGTTTGTTACATAGGTATGCACATGCAATGGTGGTTTGCTGCATCCATCCCCCAGTCATTTACATTAGATATTTATCCTAATGCTATCCTTCTCCAATCCCCTCATCCCATACTATCCCTCCCCCAGTCCCCAACCCCCCAACAAGCCCTGGTATGTGATGTTCCCCTCACTGTGTCCATGTGTTCTCATTGTTCAACATCCACTTATGAGTGAGAATATGCAGTGTTTGGTTTTCTGTTATTGTGTCAGTTTGCTGAGAATGATTATTTCTAGCTTCATCTATGTCCCTGCAAAGGACGTGAATGCATTCTTTTTTATGGCTGCATAGTATTCCATGATGTATACGTGCCACATTTTCTTTATCCAGTCTATCATGGATAGGTACTTGGGTTGGTTCCAAGTCTTTGCTATTGTGAACAGTGCCACAATAAACATACGTGTGCATGTGTCTTTATAATAGAATGATGCCTAATCCTTTGGATATATACCCAGTAATGGGGTTGCTGAGTCAAATGGTATTTCTAGTTCTAGATCCTTGAACTTTATTAGAGTCTATTTAAAAAAAAAATTTCTTCATGTCAATCAAGTTTAAAATTCTCAAAACAAATTCTATGTTATAATGATAAATATTTTAATTCTTCATATAATCCTTATATGTTTATTAATTATTAGAAGTATGTTTAATAGGTAAAAACATTTTTATGTTGTGTAATGTTTAAAAACAATAAGACACTATTAGTAACTAGGACTATGTAAAATATTAAATAGAAAATACATGTTTATAGTTTTTTTTTTCTATTTGCAAAACTTTTTATGTGAATTTGCCCTCTTGATAATCAAGAGCTTCTTGAGATAGGTATAAAAACATAGGTATAATATATAAAGAATTTTCGATTCCAAGGGGTTGTAGATAGCTTTCCAGAATTAGCTGGTACATCTAAATAGGGTAAATAATTTATAGAAAATAAATTGTCCCTAACCACCCACATCAGCCCATCAAACTGAAGACGTGGCAAACACTGTGAGGTCAATTTCAAAGAACTAAATGGAGGTGCCCATCTCCATCCTCCATCAATTCTCCCATGGTCAAGATCCAAAAAAAGGTATTTGCACAATTTGGGCATTGAATCTTGGATTTCTGGTTGAGGGACATAAATAACCAATTTTAGAAAATAAATTGATTGCCAGGATCCCCATTTTAGACACTTGTTTCAAAAGGAAGATAATTCAGAACCTGGTTAGATTTTGAAGCTCAAAGCATAAGCAAGATACACATCACAGCAACGCACTCACTGCCTGTTCCCTGCTTTTCATTCCTTTCTTGAAAAGTGTATTTTTTGAAAGCTTGTTTAAAGCCGCAACCTCCAGATTTATTCATCGTTCGTTTATTTTCTCCTAATATCCATGCAAAGGGAGTGCAGGACTGGAACTCTAGAAACCTGTTGGTTTGGTTAGTTTCTTGCCTCTTTTATTAGTTAGTTCTGTTACTTTGGCAGTTCACTTCATTTTCTCTCTGATAAATCCACTCTCTACGTGTAAAATTAATGATCTGAAGTAGATAAGTTTCTCTAATTTCTCCAATGTCTCTAAATCTGTAAGTAAAGATAAGAGTATATACTAAATCATTTTCAAATTGTGAGGAAAAGTTATAGGAAAAGATTGAAGTCATGACACTAAGTAATGTCTAATTCTGGGCTTTGCTAAAGTGTCAATTTGAAGAGAAAATGCAAGCATCCAATTTTAGCTGCCTGATGTAATTTGAGTAAAATGACAGAGCCATTGATTCAATACCATTACCAAATTAGTTTGTCCGTAACCTCCAGCATAGCGCTCCGTTAAATTACACACTTATTAACAATACATTTGAAGACACATTTGTAGAAAGAATCTTTGTACGAGTTAGTTCCAAGCCACAGTTTTAGTCTTAGAGCCCCAGTACATGCTAAGCCTTAACCTGACTATAGTATTGCTCTGACACATGTACAGATAGCACATTGCTCTCTTTGGCCTGGTCACTCCGTGATTGGCCAGTTGTGCTCTCTGCTATCTCCCTCTAAAGTGGTCTTTCAAGCAGTAACTCAGATTGCACTTACTGTGCAGGAAGCACTGCAACTAGAAGTGATATTTTTCCTTCCATTCAGCCATCTACCTCAGTTCACCCCACCTTCCACCCCACAAGGTACTAATTGTGTCAATCCTCTTTTGACTCAAATACTTGAAGTCACCTCTACCCCTACGTGAACTCCATACTGGTCTAGATTGGTGTAGCTAGGGGTTTGTTTCTTAGGGATTTGCCTCAATGATTATGACTGTCTTTCCCTTGCTAATTCAAATCTTTTGGACTCCAACCATACCTTCCTCCAGTTCTGAACTCTTGATTGTGTGACATCAGATAGGATGCCTCTTATCCTCAGCAATTCATATTTTTACCAGCTGCCTCCAATATTCAAATTTTAGGGCTTTTTAAAAATTATTTCTGTTGACTTTTGCTGAATTCACCAAAACATTTTTTTTTCTTTTTCATTTCTGGCTTATTTTTTCATACATTAGTTTTGTTTCATGGCATGAAATCACTATTTGCATACTTGCTATAAAATCTTACAGTAAAAACACTTTATCTTTCCTTTCATATGCCTGCATTTATATATACACACAGGTATTTGTACTTGGAGCATTAATAGCAAAATATTTTATTATATAATTTATACAGTAACATAGCAACTGATAATATGATCTGAAAAATGTCTTAGGCTTTTTGTTTTTTCTCTGCCTGTGCTCTGAAACTCACATTGCTAATATTTATGTTGAAGGTTTTATTTAAAAATCCAAGGTAAAACTCTTCAGTGTTAAAGAATAAGAAAATAGTTACCAAGATATTCTTATTTTTAACAACCCAGAGCAGATGCTTTGATTACTCCATGAACTTTTGATTTTTTTGTTTTACCTCAAATTATCTTTACACATTAGTATTTATTAATTTAAAAATCCATCAAACTAGTATAACACAGAACATATTATGAACATCATTTTTTTCTCTTGAGTTGAAATCCAAGTACTAAAAACATGTATGTTCTTAGATTTAAATATAATGTCAGGCTATATTTATAATGTGAAAGGAAGCAATTGTTTTCTAACTGTAGCCTAATAAATCAGTACATTGTAATCGCTGCTACAGGCAATAAAGTAGTAGTAATAAATATAAAATTCATTAACTAATACAACAACTTTCATTATCACTTACTGTTTAAGGGTATCACTTTTTCCCTGAGGTTTAGTATTTAAGAAGAGCGGATGATAATGTCATGGATTCTCAGGGTGTCACTTCACCAGCCGGAAACCTATGTGGTCAGTGGTCCCTTTGCCTGGGTTTTGCTTGGTCCCACAGGGCTCATTCTGCCCACTTGGCCAGGCTGACTGCAGTCGGCTGGGGCTGGGTCCCTGGATCCCATACCTGCCAAGGGCGGGCCAGGCGCAGAAAGGTGAGGGCTACATGAGTGAACATTGGGGCTGGCCACTGTCCATAGCCAGGCAAGCCTGCTGCGGTGGGCTGGGCAGCTACAGGCACCGGCATGGGTGCCAGTTCCCTGCAAGGCTGTGGCTGGGCCAAATATACCACAAGCAGCTTCCACTACTGGCACTGGGGAATGTGGTCGCGGCCAGAAGCTTGGAGGCACCAGGAACCCTAGAGCCCCAAATTGGGTGTCACAGCCCTGGCTCAGGGATCTCCTAGGTCTGGGCTCCAAGAAGGGCTAGAGGCCTTCTCTCCTTGTCTCTTCTCTCCTTCTTGTCACCCACAACATGACGAACAAGGGATGCCTTTCAGCCCTGTTTTTGTTACAGCTCTTTTGCAGATCCAGAGTTCTCGTCCTGCGCCCTGGAAGAATTAGGTACGCAGAAGATTGAGGATGAGCAAGGCAAAGAGGAGCTTTATTGAGCAATGGAACAGCTCAGAGGAGACCTGCATTTAGTAGCTCCTTACCGCAGGCAGATGTCTTGATGAGTGTTCAACTCTCAGCAGAGAGGAGACCTTGGAGTGGGTAACTCCTTTCCGCAGCTGGTAGTCCCATCATCTCCTTGAGTCTGGCTAAGTCCAGGACTCCTATGGGCCTCAGAAGGGAGGAAGTGCATGCCAGTTGGTCGATGGGCAGCCATGGGCGGGCCTGGAAAAATCACCATAAGCTTCCACTCTGGTCGTGGGATTGGCAGCCTGGACCCCAGGCTTCAGGCCCTCCCAGCCTGAAGGTGGGGCTTCACTGGGGATCCACCCACTTCCACCCAGGAGCCTGTCTGCCTCCTGCCAGGGTTCACGGCACCCAGGCTGTCCATGACAAGGTGTACCTGCAGACCAGCACCAAGCTGCCCTCATCCCGCCCTGGGCCTCTCTCACATGCTTGTCAATGCCCAAAGTCTGAAGCTGGCCAAGGCAGCAAGGGACTGGCATGTCAGCCCTGCCCCAAGTGTGCACATACCCAGCCGGGCTGTGACAGTGCCTGGGCTAGGTCCCAACCTTGTTCCGAGATCAGAGTGGACTCCGGGAGCAGAGAGAAGTCAGGCAGCAGGAGCAGACACCTCCGAGCCTGCAAGGGTCGGGGGATCTTCCCTAGCCCCCAAGAGTACAGAGATGCCTATGTCTCCAGCCAAAGCTTGGGTGGCTGCTGCTGTGCCCAGGAGGGTGGCACTCTTTCTTGCTGCCAGCCTCAAGAACTCAGGGATGCCTGGGTCTGCAGCTGCAGCTGCACCTGGGGAGCACAAAGCTCCCACCCTGCTGACGCAGAAGAGAGTGGGGCTCCACCAGCTCTGCGGAGTGGCAGCCCAGCGGTGCCTATCCCACTGCAGCTGGCATCATGTCTATGGTCCACTTCTGCCATCAGTAGTTAAGCAGAGTAGACAGCTGTCAGTCTGACAGTTTATCCAAATAAAAATAAAAAGCTAATTATTTACTGATGTACAATGATATTGAAAATAGACTGCTCCATGTAACTGCTGAAATATTTGTTTAAATATTTAACTGTCAACTGATTATAATTTTTAAAATATATAATCTAAATGTGAAATAACCCAAGTTTTGGCATCTAATTCTATTTTCTAGTTTTTAACCTTGTTCTATAATCTATGCTCTATTTTTTTTTGACACTTCTAGTGGCTTAGTTGTTTCAAGGGAATGATTTTCTATAGCCTTTTTTTTTTTAAAAAAATCATCAGGATCAATGCAAACATGACATTTATTTTATTTACTAAATTTGTTTATTTATTTATCTTGGCATCAGGCACTCCTAGGTTCTAGCATTGGCTTTGCCACTTATTTGTCATGTAACCTCAGGGAAGTACCTAAGCTTCTCAAAGCTATATCTCCCTCCTTTATGAATAATGGATAATACCAACAAGTAGTTTCATTATATAGCTGATAGTATTTTTAAAGTAAGCTATACAATGCGCTTAATATAGCGTCTGACAGATTGGAAGAATTCAGAAGGCATTTCTAGTGTTTTGTTTTTTGTTGTTTAGTTGTCACAGGCATCTAAATTTTTATTTGTCCCCTCAGTTTATTTGTATATTTACAGGCATAGTCCTCTATATATATATATATATAGTCCTTTTAGGAGATTCAAAAACAAACAAAAGAATGATTTTTTGTCTTGCTTAGTGCTCTTACGGGGGGCAGGGAGGGGGCACAGAGAAGCAAGAACACTCAATGAAGGTTTTTTAAAAACACGCTACCTAGACGTTAATAGTAAAAGATCTCTCTCTCCTGATAATGGAATCTTGTCAATCCTAATATACCACAAGAACTGACTAATATCTGATCATTTAAATGACTTTCAAGTTCTCACTTCACTGTTTCATTTCATTGTTTCCTAAATAAAGACCTTCCCTAGACCTTTTATTTGCTCAATGAACAAATCATAAAACTATGTGTAAGCAATAAGGAAAACAGAACTGAAACCAGCTTCAGCAGATATTTTGATTATCTTAACTGAATAAGGAAAACTGCAAAATAGTTACATTTGTATAATATGTATATATAACTTATCAGGAAACCAAAGGACAAGCCTATACTTAGTTTGAAAATTTCATATTTTTCTGTTAGTGATATCATTTCCATTACAAGTTGTTCAAAGGGTAGTTTAAGTAATTTTAACAAATTTTATTTTTGCCCTCAATGTTAATCTATTCAAAATTACTCAAATTATATATGTTGCATGCTTGTTCTTAGTAAAAGAATCAAACAACATATAAAGTACAATGCAAACTCACTTCTATAACAAACCCCTTTCCTCACCTCCGACCCTCATACACACAGGTTCCATAATAGCTTTTTGAGAGATGCTCATAAATGTCATTTGTTGTTATCTCTCTCTGCTGTTGCTGGAATGTAGAATTTTCACTTTACAGAAATGAGGAGGATGTAAGAACTATGAAGAAAACTTTAGAGAAGATGAAATAGTAGAAGCAGCAGCAACAGAACACAAGCAGTTTATACACATTAATCAATTGATTCCTTACAACAGCTCCATGACGCACATGTTATTCTCAGCTTTCATTACGGTGAAGTATAGCTTAGGCTAAGAGAGATCCTCAAGGTTATGTTATCAGCAAATGGCAGACCTGGAATTCAGCCAAATTCTATTTTTTCCAATACTTCAAATTTAGCAGTTATACCATGCTACCTCTCGCTGACTTTTTCTGTGAGATCTTGAATTTTTTTCTTAAGTGGGAAGTTTCTTCTAGACACATGCAGGAGCATGCACATGCATACACAAATATATACGTATGTACACACATGCATATGGATCTTAGGGGTGTACAGTAAACAGAATAGCATCTTTGCAAGGATATAGATGAATAATATGAATAATCATAATAACTTTTTGTGTTCATTTATTACAACAACTTCCAAGAGACCAGAGGGAAATGATCTTTTTTTTAATACATTTTATTTTCAGAGCGGTTTACATTCACAGGAAACTGACTAGAAAGTACAGAGACCCTCCTGCACTCGCTGCCCTCACACATGCATCGTCTCTTCCATTACCAACATCCACCAATGATATTTTATATGCTGAAATTTTACTTAGATAACAAATGAGATAAATATCGTCTTATGAATATTTTGACAACAAGTGGGTCAGTTGACTATAGGACATTATTGTTTGATGGATATAGGCAATATGCTCCAACATTCTCACTATGTCAGAGCTTTGGGTACTGGCATCTCGGTAAACTCTGCTGACCGGTAAATACCACTGGACACTCTCCAAACATGAGCAGAAATAAAAGGAAAAAACCTAATTCTAGAATTTTCTAGACACAATCTGTCCATTCACATTCAGGGTCTCCCTCTGTTCAGCCTTTTCTGGCTTTGCATCACCCTCTACAGCTGTGGATATCAGCATTTAGGCTATTTATTGGCACTCACTTGATGGAGGCATGTTTCTTATTGAAAGGTGGTAGTTAATCTTTCAGAGATGGAAACAGAATCTTTCTTCCTTAGTTGGAGCCTACAGCACATAGGTAAGAAGGGAGAATCTTGTCCATTGCAAATGTTATCGAGCCAGAGCCCTTTTCCTATATATCATGTTCAAATCTACTGACAAACAGAATATATCATTTGATTTATTGCTCTGTATGCATCTAAATGACATAGTCATTTATTAGCTATGAAGTCTAGTTAGACAGTTCTAATAATGTTCCAAATTTTGTAAAAACGTAATATTCCTAAAAATTACCAGAAAAATAGACAAGCATGAATATTTAGGATAGATGACATAAGACACATATGCTTTCATTAACTGAATCAAAAGAATTTGTTCCACCTGACATATACGTTAATGATTTCTGTAGGCAGAAGAAACAGGTTGGAAAAATAGAGGTGATGAAAAGGATCTTTTGGGGAAATTTTAAATATATTATGAATTTACTGTATAACTATAACATATCTAAAATACATACATGTATGGTTTTGTCCTATATAGTTTTTGGGTTTATTAGAAACTCCAGATATAAATTATGAATACTAAAACACTTAAAAACACAACTATCTACGTGATTAATAAAAAACTGATTTACTGTCATCATTTTTACTTCACAATCATTTGCTGCTGAAAAGAGTTCTTATATTGATTAAGTACGTTATAGATATTTCTCTTTTTTTTTCACTAAAGTCCAGGGAATGTTATAGATATTTCTCATGCCTAGTTACACTTTTACAAATTATTAAACAAGAACATTTCAGTCTTAGTTGAGAAAATGCTCAAAGTTCAAAATATAACATTTGCTTTCTCATTAATTAATATACGAGAGAGTTTTCTTTCTCTTGTGAAATATTTAGTGGATTATTTCTTATTCACTTTTTTATTTGCGAAGCCTACAATCTTTCATTTGGATAAGGTCTTATGGAAGTGGCCATAAGGAGCAAATGCATAACATACCAAATCAAGTCCTGTAGGCCATGCATAATTCATATCAAAAAGCAAAGCTTTATTTTTAAAATGCAGAGATTTATTTGTTGATTCAAAAGGGTATTTTTCTTTTCAGTTCAGTGAACCTAAGAATTAGTCCTTTCACGATTTAGCACCTTTCTCATCTGTTTCTAAATACAGAGCTCTTTTACTGTAAGTTATAGTTAATTGATATTTGGCTCATGCATACATAATCGCTGGAGTGTGTATGCCTTCTCTCTCATCTAGGACATGCTTTCCACATTGGAATACATGAATAGGTACTCTTAATAATAAATACACCAATGTATTTCATTTCATTTCTCCATCTGCCAACAGTTATTAAACGTAACATTTTGTGAAACAAACCAAACAATGACGTCCAGATAGGCTTAACTTCTCCAAATTCTGAATCATTTTTTATTCTGAGACTTTTTTGACAAGTTCCAAACAATTAACTAATAATCACTGGCTCATAATCCTTCTCTTCACCATTAGGATCATTGGAGCATGCAAAAAATTATAGAACATATATTTGCCTTCTTATTCAGTGCGGTAGACCACTTTTTTATTTGACTCACATTTTAAGCAAATTTTACCAGGCCATTTGCTAATTTCACTTTTCAGATGAGCCTTACCTCACCACTCTATGTCAAGTTGCCACTCTCCCATTCCATTTCCTGTACTTTTCTCTTTTGCTTTTTGCCTTACAGTTTAGTGGCATCCTAGCATCCCTTTTAAGTAAGAATTCATATTTAGTACATTGATATATCCCAAGCACCTAGAACAGTGCCTAGCATATAGCTTACTGTCACTAAATATTTCCAAATGACTGAATCTTCATTTTGCCAATGAGGAAACTGAGGCATAGAGGAATCACGTAGTTTAGCAAAACTTACGTTAACTAGGAAGGTGCTGACTGGTTCTAAAGTCTCAGCTTCTCCATCACACTTCCTGCACTCGAAGGGATCAATTGCTCACCTACTTAAGTAGCCTGGAACTCCACTGCTCTGGCTCCCTACTGGGACAGACATAATTTTGCATTCTCCTGGCACAATATATTAAGAACAAATTGACTAGAAGAATGAATGTTGGCTTTGAGGAAAATCATTTCTGAGGAAATAACAAACTGAAGAAAGTTTGCTTTGACATCTACTGGTGGTATACCTCCCATATTTCATAACTGGGTTAGACCTTTTTTGAACACTCCCTTTGTTATGTTCTGAATGGTGTCCCCCCAAAATTCGTATGTTGAAGTCTTAACCCCCCTTACCTCAGAATGTGACTATATGTGGTGATAGGTCTTTTAGAGAGGTAACTAATGTAAAATGAGATCATCTAGGTCAGATGAGTCCCAATTTTATCTTAATAGTGTTCTTATAAAAGGTGATTAGAACACAGATGCACACAGAAGGAAGACAGAAAGAGGCCATCTGCAAGCCAAGGAGAGAGGTCCCAGAAGAAGCTAAACCCTGTTGACACCTTGACATTGGACTTCTACCCTCTAGAACTGTGAGAAAATTAATTTCTGCTGTTAAATATCATCCAGTCTATGGTATTTTGTTATGGTAGCCTTAGAAAACCAGCTATGAAAAACATAGTAATATCTTTATCCAGACAGGAAATACAGAAAGGAAATTTTCTTTTCTTGAAATATGTGTATGTATGTGTGTGTAGCCAGTAATTAAAATGATATAAAAATACAAAAGCAATTAATTACTATTTTAACCACGTTCATGTGTATTTTGAAAAAATAAAAAGGATGGAGAGTTGCATAAAGAAATGCTTTCAAAAAGAGAAAACTCGGTATGGCTCAGGAACATTTTTGCACCGAGGATGCTAGAATTTGAATAATTAAAGTTCTGTCTCTTCTCCTTTCGGATTTGTATGCTACTATTTGGCTCACATCTACTGTTTAAACATGGGAATGTGTCTTAGCGCAGGAGTAGAGACATAAGCTCCACCTAAAAATAATCCAATTGATTCAAAACAATTAGGAGCTTATTCTCTAAGCAAACGTGTGCAGGCCAGTTCATGTGTGTCTAAATTATTTATAATTTAGAACAACAGAAAGGGGAGGCATATCATGTCAGTGCCATTGTTTAAGATTTCTAATGCATTGTGATGGCAAAAAGGCCAACTTTTAATGGACATTATCATGTTTAAGCTTTTTATAGATAATGCAGCCCCTTATTGCTGAACTGCCTCCCACATTACTCCAAATCTCTTTTTATTTTTACCCATATCTTGTTTCTTCCTCAGCAGTAACCTTTCTTGCTTCTATTTTGGTATACCTGGAATCATTTTTCAAATAAAACCTCCTTTGTTTGTCTACATAGTACATCATGGGTTTTATCAGCATGAAAATCAGAATAAAATGGCAACCTGAATCCTGACAAAAGAAATAATTCCAAGGTGCCTTTTGGTTCTGTAGCAAGATGAGCTGTTTTTTTTTTTCATGGAGTTATTTCTACTAAAGTATTCTTTGCTATTTCTAAGCATTGACACAGGCTTGTGATTCAGTCCTGCTAAGATTCTTTCAATGTTGACCTGAGAGAAATGCGTTGTGCAAAGAATTCTGATTTTTGTTTTTGTTTTGATTTTGTTTTTGTTTTTGTTTTTTCTGAGACAGAGTCTTCCTCTGTCTCCCAGGTTGGAGTGCAGTGGCACCATCTTGGCTCATTGCAACCTCCGCCTCCTGTGTTCAAGCAATTTTCCTGCCTCAGCCTCCTGAGTAGCTGGGATTACAGGCACCTTCCACCATGCCCAGCTAATTTTTTGTATTTTTAGTAGAGACAGGGTTTCACAATGTTGGCCAGGCTGGTCTGGAACTCCTGACCTCAAATGATCCACCAACCTGGACCTCCCAGTGTGCTGGGATTACAGGCGTGAGCCTTTGTGCCTGGCCAGGAATTCTATTTGAAGCTTTCCTCCCTACTTGCTTGTGAGGTAGATGCTACTATTGCCTTCCTGTGTAGGAGATTCTCAAATTCTCCATGTGTCCTTCCTCAACCTGTCATAGGAAGTGTTGGAAATCACTTTATGGTAACAGCAAGAAGTCCTCCTCCTTCTGGTAGTGCTCAGCCAAAGGGCAGAGAAATTGAGAAGACCAAGAACAAAGATGTATTAATGGCAAAGTGCTATACGTTTTTTGTTAATTTATTTAGTTTTCAAATATGAATGTGCCAGAAATTGCTTTAATGTTAATTAGCATTAGATATTAGTGCTAATATTAATATAATCTATATCATTAGTAATATAAGTTAATACTTAACTATTTCATATTAGTTTATCAGTATTAACATGTTTAATATTTGTCACAGCAGTAGTAAACAGATATTACTACTGCCATTATATGAATAAAGAAATTGAAGCTCAGAACTCATAAGTAATTTGCCCAAGCTACACAGCTGATAGATGGCTAAACTAGAATTTGAAACAAAGCCACATGTCTGCAGAACCTGTGCTATCAGCCTCTAAGCTATGCAACCTATCACAGACACACAGTCGTTGTCCCCAGACATTCACACCTTGCTCTAATTTGCTAAATTGTTCTGGATTTGGAATCATGCACAAATTTCCTCTGACCTTTTTCAATGATACATTTCTTCTTACTGAGTTCACTGTTTCCTACTCCCTATCTGCTACAACTCATTCTATTCGTTTTGAAGAAAGTCCTCTTTTTAGTCTGTGTCCTTTCCCACCATTTTGTCTCCATGGGAGCCACCCATGCCCATCAAGTGTAATACGTGCTTGACTGTGAATAAAGAAGGGCTGACGGTTGTGGGATTGTGCTGGAGTTTGGTTTATATGATTGTTGAATATAGTTAGATGATTTTGCTGCTGTTGTTGTTGTCTTAAGTAAATGTCTAAGGTAGGAGAAAGTTGTTAGATGTGTTTGGGAGATTAACAATGCTGTTGAGTATAATTTAAGCCAATGCAAGAAGTGTTGGAATGTAATCTTGGATGTCTTAAAGATCCATTTGTTCCTTCAGAAAAACACTGAATCTACCTTTTAGTGTTTTCCATGACACCTCTGATCCTAAACTACTACCACATGGGATTTCCTAGTCTATTGATGGATTAATTTAAATATATGTGTGTTATTTTCTTTTGACACTCATTCTTGGAATAAAAAGAAGAGCAAAGCCAACATTGTTATTATTATTATTATTTGTCTTCCTCCTCTGAGGAAGAGGGATAAAAGAGAAAACAGAATGCCAAAAGCCAGTTGATAATTAGAGAAAAGGAAGGGTATACGAAAGTATCTAAGAAGTGAGAATAGTGTTCTATGCCCCAAGCCAAAGGAGACCCTTTCAAGTGGAAGGAGCTTCTCTGGTGTCCAGTCCCCACAGTTGCAGAATAATGAAGAAATTTAAATCTCTTATGATTGAAACAGGTATACAGAATGCCTTAGACTTACTTGCACAATTAGGGTAGGCAGGCATCACAGTGACATTTTAATTTTATTTCTCTGCTATGAACATTCTGCTATGCTTCCTTAAAAGTTCATTTTATTAAAATATGGACAAATGGAGTTATTTTATCCAGTGTGGTTGAGTGAATTTTTAAAAATATTTTCTAATTCTTTAGAAATAACATAGTTTCAGATTGCAAAGGCAGACTCTCAGGAATTAGAGATTTTAACCTATACTCAATGATATTAATAATGAACAGGATACTGGCAACCACAAGGCACAGGCAAAGCGTAGAGTAATCTCAGATCATCAACAAAGCTTCCTGTTCCTTTATCCTCACAATAAGATGCCTTCTATTCCAAATTTAATCTATCAAGTTACAAGTGATACATGTGGGAGCAAAAGACACTTGAAGAATATTGTAATACTTTATATATTTAAGAAAATTGTAATACTTTCTTTTATGTGTCGACTGGGCCGCACAGTGCTCAACTATTTATCAAACATTATTCTGGGTGTTTCTGGGAGAACGTTCTGAAAGAGATTACCATTTGAATTAGTGGACTGAGTAAAGAAGATGGCCTTCCTTAATGTGGGTGGGTCTCATCCAATTATCTGAAGGCCTGAATAGAACAGACATGCTGACCCCTTGTGAGTAAGAGAGAATTTCTCTCTTACTGCCTTTAACAGGGACGTCAATTTATTCTTGACTTGGGTTCTCCAGGGTCTCCAGTTTGCCAACTGCAGATCTTGGGACTCCTTAGCCTCCATAACTACAAGAACCAATTCATTATAATAAATCTCTATCTACTTATTTATTTATATCCTATTGGTTCTATTTCTCTGAAGAACTTGGACTAATACAGGTATGAATGAAGTCAGGTCAAAAATGGAACATCTCTCTGTTGCACCCTACTCACTTATTACATTAGCATATGTGACATTTTCTTGTGAACTATGCTCGTAAGTTCATAAACTCGAAGTTTTATCACACAGGTATATTCTGATAAAACTTTTTCCCGATAAGACTTTTCCACCATTGCCTCCATTTTATCTCTTTCACTAATAAATATTGTTAGTGTGTTTACCAAGGGGTCTGGAGTGCATGTTTAAAAGGAAATTTGCTGTGCTCAGTTCTTTATTTTGGGGTATGTGGGTAAAGGGAGAATATAGATCACAGAACTACAGGTAATGTTTCCTTCCTAGTCTTTTTTGCAGGTCAAGCCATGTACTTCTTATATAAAATGCCACTCAGATCATGGAGGAGTGCCACATACTGCTCATGCTTTCAGCTTACTCTTCTCTAATGTGGGAAATAAAGCATGGCTTTCACAGTTGGAGTGACAATCCAGTCAACTCTGAAGACTCCATCGACATGGAGACTGGTTAGCTGGAGAAAACAGCACTCATGGCACATGGAGAATTGCTCATAGAGAGAACTAATTCTCTATGTGACTGCAGAAGCATGTGGGGTACACGAAATGGGTCTCAGAGAAGCTCCTAAAGAGCTGGAGATAATTGCTCATAGAGAGAACTGATTCCCTATGTGGCTGCAGAAGCATGTGGGTTACAAGAAATGGGTCTCAGAGAAGGTCCTGAAGCGCTGGAGATGCCACTGAAATATATTTAAATTAAACCATTAATTCATGCTGAACACTAAATAAGATAGCTTTCCTAGTTCTGGTACTTACAATTCACATTTTATGCCCCAGAAGAGTTATGTGTATGTATGAATAGACAGAAATAGAAGTATATGGACACAGAGGCATCCTAGCTTGCTTGTAAGCTATTGAGTCAGGAACAATAAGCATAATCTGATGCACCAATGCACTTCAGCTTCTGTCCAACACACCCATGTACACACAGTATCACACATGTATCACACAACTCTAACCATGTAAATAGAAGTGATTAAGCAGAATTACTACTCCCTATAAAGCAGGTAGAGGATAAGGTTTCTCAGCTTCATCCGATAAGTTTTAATTATAAAGACTCTCACCAAATGTTTTAACATCAGCTGTCAATCTCTTGGCATCACAAGAAACAGCATCCCACATAATTGCTTTTGGCAGCCTATTCATCGGCAAGAAATTTATGTGAAGAAAGATTCTTTTTTTCAAGAAGGGTAGATCTTTTATGACTCACAGATTTCAATTAGTCACTTTCTAACTTCAAATTCTTGCTTGTATATGTGAAAGAAATAGGTGGTCTACTTTTAAGGGCTACATGATACCTTTCAAGATGTTGTGAGCATTCAAATGATGGGAATTTGTAGAAATCAAAAGTCCTAGTAGAGAATAAGATATTTCAAATGCTGCATCTTTTTATTTTGTTATGTTTTTATGAAGTAGTGATTTAAACAAAAGATTCCCTCCCCATAAAATGATGATACACAGAAATATATTGATAATAAGAAATACTTGATACAGAACTCTAACTTTTATGGTTTTTATTGATTAGAATTTATATAAGTGGACAAGTTTGTGCAAAATTTATATTTCTAATTCTTCTTACAATTAACATTAGAAAACATTTACTTTAGGTAAAGACATTCTTACCCTTACATGCAAATACAATTAAATGCTTCTTCTCTTCCTTGAAGTAGGAAGCAAAATTTTAAGCTTTATAGACTTTCACCAGATATTTAAATATTAGTGTATGTTTGGCAGCCCAAGACTCTGACATTTGCTTATTATAGGAATGTCACTGGGTAGAGCACAGACTTTGGACAGAACCATGTTTTTTTGTTGGCTCAGCAGTGTCCTTTCTGTAACCATGGAAAATTTGCTTAATTTCTCTAATTCACTGTTTCTTTATAACTAAAATAGCTAACTCATTTCTTTGATTGTAAGAAATATATGAAAGCAGCTAGTAATTTCCTGTCCTACATATGATGGTGACAATAAAGGCTAATTATTATTACCAATGTCATCCTGAATTTTAGTGACTAGAATTACAATGGATGTGCTTTATAAAATTAAATACAAATAAGCAAACAAAAATATATATATATACAATACATACACACATGCGTATGTATATATGTGTTTAAAGGATATATATATATAGCCTTTTGGGAAGCAAGTAGCATCTTATCAATATGTTAAACTTTCATCCTTACTTTCTATTTTTGAAATTCAAGTTTTCACATCAGGTCCCCTTCAGAAGACTTTCATTTATTATCATTTAGCATTCATACTTGGCAAGTGATATTTATTCAATCCAAACATGAATTCTATTTTATAAATTAGAAATATAAAACCCCTGGGAACACTGGGTTGCTGAGCTCAAAACATAACTAATGTTGTTAAATACATCTGCAAAATGTGCCTCTAATTTCGACCAAAGACAGTGACTCAGCGTGTCAAAGAAAGTGCCATATTTTCAAAAAGTCAGTACTAGAAAAAAAATCATCTTACTTTGATTGAAGGATTATCATATGATTTTAAGGGATGTTGAAAAATTGCATTATCTTACATATAATAGTAATACTATTACTCCAAACAATCTAGTTAACATTTTCTCCATGTAGATTCAAGATATTCAGTTGAAAAGATCTTGTGAGCCTGAGTGTTTTCCTTCTTGTTTTACATCTTCTGGAGACGAAGGAAAAATACAAGTGAATGTGTCCATTATAGTTCATCCACTAACAGTTCTTAAATGTTTTTATACTACATATACATATGTAAGGTTTTACTTAAAAAAAAAAATAGGATTGAGATAATCTCTATTTCCATCACACAATTTTAGATGCTGTTTCACAAGGAATATTTATTACATAATTTTAAAATATTCAATTTGAGAAACATCCTAATATATTGTCAACTGTAAGTTTGCCAAAATAACCATTAATAAAGTGGAAATTACACATGAATAGATATTTCAACTTTTTTTTGGAAAAATGATCTTTATTTCTACCAACCCTATATACTGTTTTAACATCATTAATCTACCTCATTATTGGAAATAAATATGATTGTGGGAAAGGAGTACTTGACAACCATGTGATTCTGATATTAGTATAATTTAATCGAAAAATTTGAAATGGTAAAGCAACGTTTTTTGGCTAATACTTCAAAGATGCAAAGTTCTTCACCCATAATGTACTTTTAAAAATTCATTAAGACTGCTGACAAAGTTTTCACTTGGGTGCTTTGAAGAATAATATAACTGAGCTAAGATCTGAATAAATGAAAGTCATAACTGCTCCGTATACCACAGTTATAAGTAGGCAAATACCCCAGGCTTACAAGATTTCAAACACAAGCAGTTACATTTCCTTCATTAAACAGCAATTTCTTCAATTCATCATCAGAATTACTGTCTGTTAAGATTTAATAATAAATGAGTGTAACAAAATTATCTATAGTTCTCAGTGTACTGGTAATGCACTGATGATTTTAATACTTTGAATAAAAACAGAATGGCAAAGTCTTTCTACATTTTGGAGACTGCAGCCAGTTAACTTTACATCATGGTAGAAAGCATATGGCAGTTCCGATTTTTTCTTCAATATTTACTGATTCAACAGAAAGAAGATGAAAGAGAATACCAAAGGGTAAGCAAGGATAGATAGAGTGATTTCTTTTTTTCATGTAAAAAGCTGAACTTACTAATTATAACACAGAAAGATGATACTGATTCCGTGTAATGACTTTGTTTTCTATGGGACAACTAAATCAGATTTAACAAACTGGAGGGTTTAATTTTAAATCTATATCGGCCCAATTAATTGTTTATTATTAACATAATTCAGTATTAGTGACTCAGTCCAGACATGGGAAATGCTTAGTAACTGGAGTGAAGGTTGTACATGAAATTAAGGCTATTTTCTTCTTATAGATTACAAAGCAAAGTCTTTCCAATGCACCATTAGGAAAGGGGGCCCAAGGGTACACATTGTAATCCCCCACAGCAAGAACAGAATAGAGAAATTTTAAAAATATTCCAATGTTTAAGACTCACCTCAACTAAATGATATTTTTGAAGGTGCTGCCCAGATTTAGGATTTGTTTTGAAATCTCAAGTAATTCTAAACTGTACTAAGAATTAAATAATATTGATTAATGAGTAAATTCTATTCTAGGATATTTCGGTTATATTTCTATAAAACACTGGAAACTAAAGGTGTTATGTATAGATAGGTTGTACTACATAAGAATAACTTTACCCAAAATTTTCAAAAGAAAGAAAAACTACTTAATTTTTTCAACCAATATATTGTCCCACAAATGAAAGATTTTTAATATTATAGCGAACAGGAAGAGAACAGATTGTTAAGATAAATACTACAAAGACAATAAATGATTCCTTTACTTTCATGTCTGCTTTGAGTCATCTACATCTTTTTGCATTTATAGATTTGGGCTGTTATGGAATTCAATTCCTCACAGGATGTGGAATAATAAAGCCTTATCACAAAATCGTGGCTTTAAACTCAAATTAATGTGGCCAGGTGTTCATTTTCTCCTTTTCTTTATATGTTTTTTTCTCCTTTAGAAATAAATGGCTATTTCTAATAAGTAAGCCAAAGTAGGAAAGTATGTAAAGAGGAAATTCACAAGTTTTGAAAGGTTACCATGTTCCATGCACAACTATAGTGAGAGCCTAAAGCACCCTATTATAAAACACAGAGAATATCTATAACTGGGATGAGTTCACACATGAGGTAAAACATCACTTTAATATTCTCATAACAGTTGAACGTAAAGTGAAGAGCCTCATGAAATGGGTGTTTTATAAGATTCAAAGATTCTTTTGATGGTAGGACACAACATTCTGACAGGGATAGATGAAAGTGGGGGTCTCTTTGTTACTTTCAGCTCCAGAGGAGAGGAGATTGCCATACAAAGATAAACAGCGGGTCCCCTTGTGGCAGGGTAATGGCAAACTGGAGCTGTACAAGGTAACTAATGCATGGCCAGGAGGGTGGGGTTAATGGGTTAAGCATACTTCCTGGGCTCCCTGTGGACTGGTTGTGGTGCATACATACAGTTCCCTGGAGAGTGGATACCTCATAAGGGCAGTGATTAGAGATAAGGGCTTAGTAGACTGCTTGTGAAAGGGATCTGAGAGTTTTTAACTACCACTTCAAAACTGAGTCAAAACAGTACCTGTGAAATATTATATTAAAATTAATGTTTTTGATGTCTTGACATCAGTTTTTGTTTGTTTGTTTTTATATGGGATCTCACTATGTTGCCCAGGCTGGAGTGCAGTGGGACCATCAGGGCTCATTGCAGCCTGAACCTCCAGGCTGAGGTAATTCTCCGACTTCAGCCTCCAAAGTAGCTGGGACTACAGGCACATGCCACCAAGCTTGGCTAATTTTTGTATTTTTTGTAGAGATGGAGATTTACCATGTAGCACAGGCTGGTCTGGATCTCTTGGGCTTAAACGATCCTCTCACTTCAGCCTACCAAAGTGCTGAGATTACAGGCCTGAGCAAGGCATTAGTTTTAAGCTCAACTATTTGGGGTTATTTATGTGGCCTTTATTGTATAAGAGAATTCCAGACAGTAGAGCATGAGTTGCCGTAAAATGCAAAGAAAATATTTTAGGATGAAAGTAGAAAGGAAGAAGCCCAGTAGAAGCGTCAGGATTGCCGAAGGCCGGCTTGCAGCATGCCCCCTTTTGTTTCATATCAAACAGGATAATAAATTAATCATGGCAGGGACTTCCAATCATATTTTAGTTGAATTACGGAGCATACTAAGTATATCGGTTATATTTGTTTTGGTGTGACATTACAAACATCTTTTTGATTAATAAATACTCAAGGGCCAATCTATTCTCAAAACCATTTTGTGTCAGGTTCTCTGACCTGGATTAAGCAGGTCTCATATTTATTGGACTTTGGAAATATAGAATACTAGAATTGGACGCTTGTAGATTAGCATCAATGATTTTCAATTGCTGGTTTAGAAAGACACTCCTTGTGGCTGTTCAGCAATCCCAGAATGGTAAGGAATCCCAATATTATATATATGAACACAGGACATTAGTGACATTTGTCCAGGTGGAGAAGAATGACTAACATTTATATAAATAAGAAGAGAGACCAAATTCATCTGTGTGGTCTGTGGCTTAAAGTGGTGGAAGGGCAAAGAAGAGGGGATGTGGGCCCTTGTCAGTTGTGGCAAAAGAGAGCCCTGTGGTGTTATTTTTTGATTGGAAAGCTCTCCCTCACTTTAGGTAAATAGAAATTACTGAAGAATGAACTGAAAGAAGATAGTAGTCTTTGTGTGCCTAAGGCGAGGGTGTAGGGGTGTAGAGCTGTCCTTTAGGAGCTATGTGCTCTGTGTTGAGGAAACAGGAAAGCAGTTGCCACTTGCAATGTGGAGGTGATCTAGATGCAAAGGAGGTGGCAGTTTGGAAAAAATTTTAGTTTACCAGTATTTTCCATCTCCAGGAAAGACATTAGTTGAATGAAAGTGTGGTATGGCATGTGATCTGTAGAAGCAGGCATATGACAAATCCACCAGTTATGGATTGTCAATGCATGAAAGACTAGTTTATTTAAACCTGTGGGTAAGTTGGATGTCTGTAAGTATCCAAGGGACTGGGTGATGGGTTTGGATTTTATTTGCCGGGAAAGGCAAGATGCATAGGCACTGTTCAGATGGGAGGAACCAAATTATTTATAACCACTAGCATTTCAGGGTTTTAATTGAGTTTCTGTTCAGTTGTCCATTCTTCTGGTCTCCTGGGTAGCAAGGAGATGAGCTCTTAAGGCAGCTGCTCTCATTCCAAGGCCTCCCAGTCCACCTTTGAGGGATTGAGAGTCACACTCAGTAGAGCTAATATTGCCTCCTTCTGAGAGAAGACAGTTGTTTCTTTAGCATGAGGTAGGTATCACCCCTTTAGCATGTTGATAGGCAGAGATCTTAGTGCTCATGCACATTGGCTTGGGGTTTCACATTGTTTGTATAATTAGGTCACTTAGGCTAGTGTTCAGGGGGATTCAGGAAGAAAGTATTAATTCCCTTGCCTGCTTTGAATTAAGCAGTAAGCCACTGGCCTCCATGAGTGTGATCTACATTATCCCTAGGGAGTCTCAGGAACACAGAGTTTGCTAGCAACAGCAGTGAAGCATGCAGCATCAAAGATAATAAGTGAGGCTTTAATCTCAACTGAAAAACACTTGCAAGACTGAGATACCATTTCTCTCCTTTGAGGGAGCCCAATCTTCACCTTCCATCTGAAGGGGTCGCCTGAAACAAGGGTTTTGCCCACCATAATGATACATTCAAACACCGAAGATGGGTCAGGCCCCTGGGATTGGCCTCTGCCAAACACAGGCTGTGAACAGAAACACATAGGAACCCCAAGCTCAGAAAAGTGTGGCTGAAGTAGCCCATAACTCCAATTGCTCTAAGGTGAGCCCCCATCTAAGGTTGTATCTGGACACTGGTGTTTATTCAGTGAGCACTGTTCATTTTGAATATGCAGATGCCAAGGAAATTTGGGTAAGAAGAGATGTGGCAACTATTAGCAGATTCAGCAACAAACACCACCTGCTACAGCACAAGGTCATCAGTAGGTAGCACTTCTATCCCATACTGCTTTTGCCATGGTCTGGACTTAATTAGTAAAGCAAAAACAATCTACCCAAGAACTGTCCATTCATCGCTAGTCATGGCCATGTACTTCTACTCACGGCACTAAATGTTTTATAAGACTTAAAGATTCTTTTGATGGCAGGATGCAGCACACTTGGATAGATGAAAGGCAGAACTCTGCGATACTTGCAGCTCAACATGAAAGGAAACTGACAGTTGCACCCAGGAATAGGTGCACCAGGGACAACTTGGAGAAAGCAACTTCTGTATGCAAGCTGAGTGGAGCTAGCTGGGATTCCCAGGCTCCCTGTGGATGGGCTGATTTGAATAATTTCATGAGCACCAGGAGATAGAAGCTGTCTCTAGTTGTGTGGTACCTGGCCCCAGAAGGTGGGAGCCTGATAACAGAAGTGGTTGGTTGTATGCATAGAGTTGCCTTGAGAGTAGTAGCCTGGTAAGGGAAGTGATTAGAGGTGGGGGCTTAGAAAACTGCTGTGAAGGGAAATTGAGAGGTTTTCACCATGACTTTAAAATTAAGTCAAGACAAAACTTGTGAAATTTTACATTACAATAGGTGCCCTTGATTCTGTTATTCCATTCACTTCAATATATCAGTGAAGCCTTCTTTAACACCACAGAATTGAGAAAATGCTATATATTTTATTCCCCCTTTGATTTTTAAAACTTAAGATTCCTCTTGAAACTGATTCAAAAGCTCTGTCCAGTAAATAGTGTGAGAAATCAAAAGGAACATTTTCTTTTTCTAACCTTATTGGTTTGTTAAATACAAAAAATGATAGGCAATCTCTCCCGTATGAAGAATTGTATCATATCAGAATTTCGATTTCGCTTGGTGTTATACCATGTTTACTCTTTGAATTAGTGCTAAATATTTCTTTTCTTTTTGAATGTTACCTAACTTTGGTTTATTTTTTGGATTCTGTAAGATCCAAAATCCACGTGACTCTAGTTTCCTTCTTTTAGGTATATTACTTTCTCTATACTCTGGACTATGACAGTATTATATTTTAGGTTTAAATGATTTTGGATATCATATATTATAATATTCTCATATTTACATGAGAAATTATTGCATAAGTTTCACCAACCATTTATTCCCGTTACTTGGCCTGTTTTGTTGCATGTTCATAGCAGCGCTGTTGCTCATGGCTGAAACTGGAAACAACTTAAATGTCCATCAATGAATAAATCAATAAACAAATGGTGGTATATTCATATGATGAAATATTATTCACAATAAAAATTAAAGAAATAATATATTTGACAATAGGAATGAACTTCACAAACATTAAGCTAAGTGAAGAAAGTCAGACAAAAAAGGACACATATTGTAAGGTACTATTTATATGAAATGTCAAGAATACACAAATATAGTGACAGAAAGTGGATTAGTGGCTGCAGGTGCTGGTGGTTGGAGTGGAGAGTGGCTGTAAAATGAAAAGAACTTTCTTTTTGCATTCATGAAAATGTGCTAAAATTAGATTGTGGTGATTGATAGTTGCACAACTTTGTAAATACACTAGAAATCATTGAATTACGTATCAAAAATGGATAATTATTATGCTATATAAAATTACGTTGTAATAAAGCTGTTAAAAAAGAATTATGGCCTACTATGGTCTACATCTGAATAAACAAAACCACACAAAATGATGATGATCCAAATTATAGCAATACTAAACTATAATAAACAGCAACAAACAAAAACAGGCATTCTACCTACTTTACTAGAACTTACAGTCCACTTGAAAAGGCATATTTGTATCAAATATTAACATAAATGAATCTGAAATTGCCAGTGTGACACAAGGCTATCCTAAAATGCCTGGCATCTTTAAATAAAACCCATGAGAGGAGACTGTGACTTTAGTCATGGAGATCAACAAAATCAAGGGACATTTGTGCCAAGATCTAAAAGACAGAAAACAACTAGGCTGAAAGGAAAAGATGAATTTCCCAAGCAGAGGAATCTCAAGATGTGAGATTTGCAAGGATGGGCTAAAGCAGCTATTGTGCAGAGACTGGAAGGAAATGAATCTAGAGAGTAGGATAAGGTCTAAATCATAGTCTAAAAATTGTTTCACATCATATTAGGTTCAATCTGAAATTATCCCAATATTTTATATAGAAGAGGTGACATTATCAAATCTGTGTCTTAAAAAGATCATCACAACTGCAATGTAGAAAATGCATTTCAAGAATGTCAAAGAGAGAGAGAGAAGCTGCACAGTTAGGGGAAGTGAATATGGAGATGTGGCTAATGTTTAACTTTCTAGGAAACAGAGTCCGTGGGTCTTGTTGAGTGATCAAACACAGACTTGACAAAGGAGGAAGAATTGAGGTCATCCCCAGATTCCTCGCTTGAGAAGCACATTGCGTCATGGTGGCATTCCCTAAAACCAGGGACAGTGGAAAGGGATCAGGTTGGGTGAGGACATGATAAATTTCCTTTGGTGTTTGTTGAGTTCAAGATATCTAAGTTTCTGCTGTGTAGTATCCTGATATCAAAGACAATTTTGACAATTTTTGAATAAAAACCTAGATATTCTAGATCTTATGAGAATTGTGTTGGCATATGTTAAAAAAAATCCATGATACTCTCATTAGCAAATGCTAATGTCTTGCTTACACAAAAACAACAAAAATGAAGAATTTCATGAAGCATTTTGAAAAAAGATGTGAAAGCAAACTAGAAAACAAAAAGGGAATTTTACTTTGCCTATATGATCTACCAGGCCCCTCTTGTTCTGTCTTTTTTTTTTTTTCTTTGAGAAGGAGTCTTGCTTGACTGTCACCCAGGCTAGAGTGAAGTAGCACAATCTCTTGGCTCAATGCAACCTCTGCCTCCCGGGTTCAAGTGATTCTCCTGCCTCAGCCTCCTGAGTAGCTGGGATTACAGGCACCCACCACCATGCCTGGCTGATTTTTTTATTTTAGTAGAGACGAAGTTTCACCATCTTGGCCAGGCTAGTTTCAAACTCCTGACCTTGTGATCCAACCACCTTGGCCTCCTGAAGTGCTGGGATTATGAGTGTGAGCCACTGTGCCTGGCCTGTTCTGTCTTCTTATTCCCAGCTCCTGTCTCTATCTGCCTCACATTTTATGTTTCAGGGAAAAAAATGACTTGTAGTTTCCTGGAATACATCATGCTATTTCTTACCTAAGTGCTATTTTTTATATCTCCTTTAGCAGTGCTCTTCCTAATTCCCAAATTGCCTGTGTTATTGATATGTGTCCTGTAAGATTAAGCAGAGGCAAAAGGTTCAGGAAGCTGAAGAATCTGAAGAGTAAGATCAGATCCAGACCGTGGTCTAAAAATGATTACACATGATATTAAGTTTAATCTGAAATTATCATAATGTATTAAATAGAGGAGGTGACACCAGCTACATGTTTTATAAAGATCGTCATGACTACATACAGTTCAGGTAGCTGAATTAGATCCTTCTCATCCATTCTTCTATTGCCCTTCATGCCTCCTCTTTCACAGTAATACATTTAATACAGAGTTTTGCAACCATTTGTAATTATCTGTTTATATTTCTGTTGGTTTCACTCCTTTGTTAGAACATTGTGTCTTATTCAGGTTTATATTCCCAATCTTTAGCACAATAGCTGTTAAAGAGTTGATACGTATTAGATTCTCCAAACAGAATACTCAAAGTAACATTCCTCTTCACTACCTCATTATGAAGAGATTGAAAAACAAAACTAAGATAAAAAGCAAGGCCAAAATGATTATCTTTATTACCAGAAAAGTTCAAGTTGTTGGATACTGATATATACAGGCAGACGGCCTTACTAATGCCAAACTCTTAAATGAGAGACATATCATTCCATCACGGGAAATACAGGACTGAGGGGGGATTGCTGTAAACTTACAATGTGAAGGAGATGAAGGAAATGAAGCAAGTTTGGCATTACATTAATTGAACTTCATTCACAGAAAAAAAAGACCATGCGTAGGAATATGCATTCTTAATTAGCAGGCCTCAATAATTATGTTGTGTAATTGAAAACAAAACAGTGAGACTTGCCTTAAGAAAAAAGAAAAGACCTACAGTGGGGAGAGGAACAAGGTTACTGGAAAAGAAGGCTATAAGGATACCATCAACATTTCATTCCAATAGGTACTATTAATTTAAAATATGTATTAATGTATTAAATATTAATTTTCTAAAATGACTTTCATTCCCTACATAAATTGAATTTCTTCACTGGTCAATCATGTATAGCAAATGTAACCTTCAAGCAGGCTTATGCTTACAGTAATTATTTAGTTTTAGAATTTACTGGTTTGTGTTTTTGCCCCCAACAAATGTCTTCGGCTTCTAAGAACCAATAAGGAATTCTGTTAACAATAAAATGAGTTTCAAAAGCTGAAAATTATGAATCCAGCAACTTATAAGCTTGCTTAGCAACAACTTGGTATCCTGAAGCTTAATTTTGAATCAGGTAAGCCTGAAAGGACTGCAGAATTCATTTTCATTGCAATATTTTAAAAAGGTTTTCCATTCACATTTAAAACATTTTCCCTCTCAGTTATTTAATCTTTCATAGATTCTCTCAAGCATCAAATTACGTTTGTTATATTTATATTTCCAAATATTTCTCAGGTAGAAAAATAAAAATTTCACTTTAGATCATAACTGACAAAAACATTTGGATAAAATTAGCTCACTGTGAAGAAGATATTTTAAAATTTGACATTTTTTTCTATTGATGTATCTCACAGCTAGGGTAAATGTCGAGAAATAGTTCACCGAATGCTATTTCATTATTTTACACACAACCACAAGTTTGACATCCTACATGAACATATGTTCTGAAAAACTCTTCAACTCTTTTGCCAACTGGAGACACATTGCTTAGAAAACCAAATGGAGCTGGAGACGTTTGTTCAGACCCGCTATTTTAGCTGTCAAAACTGCATCTACCAGAACAAATTCTTCTTTTGTTGATTTTGAATGACAATACAAAAAATTATATTTTATTTGTTCCTGCAATAAAAATAGAAAACTGAGATTTTATAAAACACTATGTTAAGTTTTTGATCAGGTTTATTTTTATAAAAGTTACTATAAGAAATGAATAAGGCATTTCTAAGATGTCATTAGAAAACCTTTAACATGTGGATAAAAGGAAATTCATGTGTTAATATTTGAGTTGCAAAAGACACATAAATTTATATTAAATAAAGATAAAATAGTATTTGAAACGCTTAAAACTATGTTGTTGGAAAGATTTTGCAGCCAGGTGTTTACATAGCATAATAATTTGGTGAAGGCAATTTCTAGGTCAAAGTCTACGTTTTCAAATTGTAAACAGTTTTGTTTTGTTTATTTTTAAAAAAAAAATAAAGTGTGTAGAGTTGTTCTATGGCGATTCCAAGAAAAAAATGAGGAACCCTATTAGCCTGTTCTCACACTTCTAATAAAGGCATACCCAACACTGGGTAATTTATGAAGGAAAGAGGTTTAACTGATTCACAGTTCCACAGGGCTAGGGAGGCCTCAGGAAACCTACAATCATGGCAGAAGGGGAAGCAAACATGTCCTTCTTCACTTGATGACAAGAGAGAAAAGAATGAGAGCCAAGCAAAAGGGAAAGCATCTTGTAAAACTATCAGATCTCCTGATAACTTACTCACTATTACAGGAATAGCATGAGGGAAACCACCTTCATGACAAGATTCAATTACCTTCCACCATGTCCCTACCACCAAATGTGGGGATTAGGTTTGGTTGGGAACACAGCCAAACTATATCATTCTACCCCTGGCCCCTCCCAAATCTCATGTCCTCACATTTCAAAACACAATCATGCCCTTTCAGTAGTCCCCCAAATTCTTAACTCATTCCAGTATTAACCAAAAAGTCCAAGTTCAAAGTCTCATCTGAGACAAGGCATGTTTCTTTTGCCTATGAGCTGACAAAATCAAAAGCAAGCTAGTTACTTCCTAGATACAATGGGAGTACAGGCAATGGGTAAATACACATGTACCAAATGGAAGAAACTGGCCTAAATAAAGAGGCTACAGGCTCCATGCAAGTCTGAAATCCAACAGGGCAGTCATTAAATCTTAAAAGTTACAATACAATTTTCTTTGACTCCATGTCTCACATCCAAATCACACTGATGCAAGAGGTAGGCTCCCACAGCCTTGAGTAGCTCCACTCCTATGGCTTTGCAGAGTAAAACCTCCCTCTTAGCTGCTTTCACAGACCGGTGTTGAGTGTCTGCATCTTTTCCAGGTGTATGGTGCAAACCATATGGATCTGCCATTCTGGGATCTGGAGGACAGTAGCCCTCTTCTCTCATCTCCATTAGGCAGTGTCCAGTGGGGATTCTGTGTAAGGGCTCCAACCCTACATTTCTCTTCCACACTGCCCTAGCAGAGGTTCTCCATGAGGGCACTGCCCTGAGAGCATACCTCTGCCTGGACATCCAGGCATTCCCATACATACTCTGAAATCTAAGCGGAGGTTCCCAAACCTCAATTTTTGACTTCTGTGCAACAACAGGCCCAATACTACCTGAAAACCACCAAGGCTGGGGGCTTGTACCCTCTGAACCAATAGCCTGAGTTATATGTTGACCTCTTTTAGCCATGGCTGGAGCTGAAGCATCTAGGACTCAGGGCACCATGTCCCTAGGCTGCATAGAGCAGGGGGTTTCTAGGCCTGGCCCATGAAACCATTTTTCCCTCCTAGGCCTCAGGGCCTGTGATGGGAGGGGCTGCCATGAAGGTTTCTGACATGACCTGGAGAAATTTTCCACATTGTTTTGGTGATTAGCATTTGGCTCCTAATTACTTATGCAAATTTCTGCAGTAGAATTTAATTTCTCTCCAGAAAATGAGTTTTTCTTTTCTACTACATCTTCAGGCTGCAAGTTTTCCAAATTTTTATACTCTGCTTCCTCTTGAACTCTTTGCTGCTTAGAAATTTATTCTGTCAGATACTCTGAATTATCTCTCTCAAGTTCAAAGTTCCATAGGTCTCTAGAGCAGGAGAAAAATGCCTCCAGTCTCATTGCTAAAGCATAGCAAGAGTCACCCTTATTCCAGTTCCCAACAAGTTCCTCATCTCCATCTGAGACTACCTCTGCCTGGACTTTATTGTCCATATCACTATCAGCATTTTGATCAAAGGCATGCAACAAGTTTCTAGGAAGTTTCAAACTTTCCCACATTTTCATGTCTTCTTCTGAGCCCTCCAAACTGTTCCAACCTCTGCCTACTACCCAGTTCCAAAGTTGCTTCCACATTTTCAGATATCCTAGTAGCAGTACCCCACTCTCTGTGATACCAATTTACTGTATTTGTCCATTCTCATACTGCTAATAAATACATACCAGAGACTGGGTCATTTATAAAAGGAAAGAAGTTTTATTGACTGACAGTTCCACAGGGCTTGGGAAGCCTCAGGAACTTACAATCACGGCGGAAGGGAAAGCAACCATGTCCTTCTTTACATGGCAGCAGAAGAGAGAAGAATGAGAGTTGAGAAAAAGGGGTAAGCCCCTTTTAAGACCGTCAGATCTTGTGAGAACTTATTATCACAAGAATAGATTGGGGAAACTGCCCCCATGATTCAATTACCTCCCACTGGGTCCCTCCCACCACATGTGGGGATTATAAGAACTACAATTCAAGATGAGATTTTGGTGGGGACACAACTAAACCATGTTAGAAACCAACTGCCACATTAAAAAATTGAACTCTGCTAAAATATTATTAGGAAGCATACAATTTGTGGGATTCTATCACAGATAGATCTATTCAAAGTGCAAATATCTGTTTAAGGGACTTACAAAGAAAAGAAGTCAGTATTAAAAATAAGCTTTTAAATATACAGCAAATTTTACCAGTCAAAAATAACCATCATTTTATCATTAGGGATGGGCTTCAGGTGTTCCCCAGGAACCTTTAGAGTCAGGTATAAACTTTTGTGATAAAGGATATTCTTTTAAAGATAGAACTATGTGTTCTTCCTGTTACAGGCTATAATATTTAATCTGTCTTAGTATAAACATGACCAGAGTGAATTTTTACCTATATTAACTTATCTTTGTTAGAATTTCTTTCTTCTTCAGCAAAGCTTATGGCATTATGTTTAAGTTCTATAGGTCTCTGGTTGTTACAAGAAAAAAAGAAAAAAAGAATAAGAAAATATCCAAGAACTGAGAAACCACACAAACCAAGGAAAAAAAAGAAAGAAAGAAGAAGAAGAGGAAGAAGAAGAAGAGAAAGGAGGAGGAGGAAAAGGAGAAGGAGAAGGAGAAGGAGAAGAAGAAAGAAGAAAGAAGAAGAAGAAGAAGGAGGAGGAGGAGGAGGA